>JAUMTS010404380.1:0-13737 GCA_032273385.1 Ophiopholis aculeata | reverse complement strand
TTTGAATAAGCAAATTTACACTTGTAACTTCAATTTTATCCTTATATAACTTGACCTTTCAAAAAGAGAACCAATTTGGCCTGCAAGAAACTAAATTGAGATTTTGTTTATTTTATTTTCAAAATGCAATCCGATACAATGGGACCTGCAATCAAATGGCCTGGGTTTAATCCCTTGTGGGTCATGTTTTTTTCTTTTTTCTTCTCTCTCAATTTGCTGTGTACTAGTTTACCAGTGAGTTTTTGTTGAAATATTGACAACATATTTAGAAAACAGTTATAGTGTACAACATGCCTCTGTACTGAGTTGTACTTGTTGCTACCTTAAAGAAGAGACAGTTTTTTTTTTAAAGAAATCAAGTTTGTAGCACTTTTAATAGTTTCTGGTAATTTGTTGAATAATTTAGGACCAGAGAAGATATCATCATGAATATAGAACATTCCTGCAGTTTTGATAAAATCACCTCTCAAACACTACAAAAAGATGAGGATACTCTTATCTAGTGTAAATTTGGATTAGCAAGTGTGGAATGGAAGTTAACTATGACATGTCAATCACATACTAAAAGGTTCTTTAATCAAGATACCATCATCAAAGTAACATTTAATGCCAAAAAGAGGATGCAGAATGAACTATTTTAGGCAAGGTAAGGTAAGGCAAGCGAGAATTTTGCTGTAAAGGTCATTTGATCACCCCCTCTAAATCATAGATTAAACATAATCTGTTTTGCACCAAAATCAACCTAACTTTGTCACGTCTTATTTGACAGAATTTGTAACCTGTAACAGCTATTTGTTCTGACTTCCCGACCTACAAAAATAAACTGGTCAACAGCGAGTAGCAAATATTTGCCTTCAACCGTAACCGTTCTGCTCCATCTAACTAAAGGACACAACACTTCTCGCATACTAATATCTGTCAAATAAGTGCTTGCTATTTCAATCAAGTTTAATATTAGTGCCACAATCAAGTTAAATAAAGTGGTTAGTAAGTGGGATATTCACATTCACTTGAAATAGAGGCCGTCAGTGTGACATCACAGGATCCACAATATGGCGGAAGAGTGCGTTGCTGCTTAGATTACCGCATTGGCGCGTGACTGAAAGAAATGCATGGCACGCTGTGACTTGCGCATAATTTGGTGCATAATGTTCGACACATGTACACGCAGATCAATAGTATCCTTAAGATGGCGGCTGTAGGAAAAAAGCTGATTCAAGAAAGAAATTATAAGGTAAAATCAGGTATCACAAGTTTGGACAAAACTCTTAAAAAGTTGCAAATGTTCCCACTCTTTTGTAATCTTTCCTACCATTCTTTCTACACAAAATCAATTTAAAGATTATAACCCTTTACAATCAACATCTGAATGTCCAGATTCTGCAATGGGTCATTTAACTCAGCTTGAAATAGCATCCTTAACTGATATCAAAAGAAAAACACCTGAATATTTACCTAGAAAAAGCTAGCATGTCACTGATATCTTAAGGATAATAAAGATGTGTTAGTCTTAGCATGCTGTAATATCATGCTAGTCAAAACCAGTCTTAATGAATGACAATTATACCTCTGAGAACAAGCGCGACATGTTACACTTCCCTTTTCTGTAATTTTTTGTTCCTTAATAGTTTATACGATTGGTTACAGCTTCAGATACCTTAAAACATTTTCTGGAAATTATTTTTCATCAAGAAACATTACACCATACCAGATTTATTACCATTAGACTTACTATCTATGTTATATCTAAATATGGCATTGACAATTTTGGATGATTTCTTCGAAAAGTTGTGTGCTTTGTTAATTCACAAAGAGAGGACTAAAACAATCATACTCTGGTTTACGACTAGTGGTTCAGCTGATTTGTTGTCTAGCAGAGTAACCCACAATTAAAATCTAGTGGTTACAATCATTTATTGACCATGCATTCCAGTAGCCCACAATTCAAATTGAACAGATTCATTAAGTGTCAACCCATATCAGCACCACAAAATCACAAGTGGTCACCCGATAAATCAAGCATGACATAATGGCCAATTTTGACGCTCTTTTTGTGTAGAATTAAAAGGAAAAAACAAGCAAAAAGCCTGAAGTATCAAACTGACAAGGTAGACACTGGGATTTGATTGCATGCACTTAGACTCCTCGAGAGACTTTGAGACCTTACAGTGTTTATATCTACACATTAAGACCCCCAGAAGATTTGGACTAGAGGCCAATAATATGTCTTATTGCTATATGGACACTACTATACCTGTTCCAGGTCACTGTGGAGTGGACCCATTTCATTTTAACCAAATTAAACTTTTCCAAGGCGGCTACCCTGAAAAAGTATGGCGTACTGGGATTTAACGTCCATTTATTCTTTACCTTTTCTTTCAACATCAATTCAAGTGTGTTTTCAATTTCATGTCTTAACTCCCCGGTACAATGGCTACTCTAGTTTTTATGATTTTGTAGATGAAGTTGTTGTTAAAATATATATGATTACGCCCAAGAACCAAAAGAGTATGCCCAAATCATATTATAATGCATTGTTGAATTAACATTGACTTTTTCAGGAAACTTAACAAAACATACCCTTCATTTGATTTTGAAATTATGCTATATTCAAGAAAGAACAAATATCATATTACACTATTTTGGATAACTGTAGAAACTGCAAGGTTGTTGTATCTTGAAACTAATCAAATCTCCTTATCTTGACATCTCTTCTTTCATACATGCTGCCTTTTTGATGTCATACAGGCTGTCTATACCAGAGAGCAGATCCTGATCAATGTGGTTTATCCAGAAATCCAGATTAATGTCAACATTGGTAATTTGTATGATTAAGAAATGTGTTGTGTCATTTGAAAAACATTAAGTGCATGTTTGTGCCAAAAAAAGATGTGCAGTTTTAGCTGTTTGAGCTTGTTTGCCACAAAGAAATAGAGTAAATCACATGAATGATGTTGTTATGTAAACTATGCGCAGAAGAGATTCAGATGCAGCTCACCAGTACAGTGTGTACACACACAATGTGAACTTCACAAGCCTCCTTACAAACTTCAAAGTCAATGCCAACCACAACTGTTAATTTTGATATATGATACTTGTTGAAAATCTCGACAACATGTTTCTCAGAGTAGAAAATGACAAACATAATAAAGCTGAATTATGAAACGTTCCAAGTCAGCTTTTCAAACTCAACAAAACAGTGGGTTACACAACTTGAAGACGTGTACAATGGCAAACTGGTACATTGTGTAAGATGTGTCTGAGAATAACACAAGCGCTTCTTGCATTTCTGTTGACATTCTGGTCAAATTTAAATTGAGTAGCTAGTCAATTTGATGATAGTGTTAAAAGAAATAATATCTTTTAATGGATTATTAAATAGCTTGGGACAGTGAATAATCATGTATAACACAAAAATATACAAACTTCTTCATAGACAGTCAAATATGACATTTAATTTTAGGTAAAGACTTTCAGCAAGACCTGGTGGCTCATCTAATCATATTATAATAATAATAATAGTAATAATAATAAAGAGCTCAAAATCTTCCAAGGAATCCAGGGAGCCTAAGACAGGAAAAATAACAAACAAGCAAAAAAACCCAATTAATTGTGTGAATCAGGAAAAGCTTGGCAAAAGAGATCAGTTTTGAGCTGGCCTTTTATTTGAGAGAGTTTGGAGATGTAAATTATCCATTAAACTTCTTTGGTATTAATTCAATCTGTCTATATGCTACTAAAGATAGCACTAAAAATATACAAACCCTTTCCACAGTTAGAGTCAGCTAAATTTGACATTTAAGGCAAATCCTGCAGCAAATTTAATCTCACCTAATAGTATCATAAACTCTCCTTTAAGTATTGCTCTTCATTTTCCCCTAAGTACCTCTCATATATGTGATACACTTCCAATGCAATATATACCTACATGACAATATACATGTGATAAATGATATCCCAATGATATCTTATTAACTCAATAAGGCTACAACCAACCAATGTTGATAGCCTAAATTAAGCACTGCTCTTCGTTTTCCCTTAAGCACCTCTCATATATGTCATACACTTGCAGTGTAATATGTCTGCCTGCCACTGAACATGTGATAAGTGATATCCATATGACATCTTATTAACACACAGTAATGTTTAAAAAAACAAACTTTAGCGACAATACTCTACATCACTTATTTGAACTGTTTTCCAAATAGATATCTTGCTTCGAACAGAAAATCATCATATCACAGCAATAGTAGGAAAAAATCACACTTTGGTGATCAATAGCCATGTCCCAGGAGCAAGGGTGGCATTCTTTTCCCCCTCTCTGAATGCTTGCATCTGGACATCTTAATTTTCTGACAGTTTATCTCATATGACATCATCACCATCGTCTTCACATTTTCATGTCAATATTGCCTCTTATGTAACTCTCTGAGATATCATACAGACCCTACAGTGAAAATCATTGACAACAACGATACTGGTTTTTTATTTTCTCTATGAACACTTGTACCTGGACATCATAATTTTCATATGATATCAAAATCACCATCACCATCATCCACAATCTCCACATTGTCATTTCATCATCACCTCTTATGAACCTATCTAAGATGTCATTCAGACCCTAGAGTGAAAGTCATTGACAGCAACAACACTGATACGAAATATCTGATTTGCCTAACACAGCTGAAAATCATCATAAGTATTGCAAAGCTTTTAATAACATGAAACAATATAGTTGATTGTATAGTAAATTCTTTGTTCTTAGCCTTGCAAACTGTTTATCCTTGCTAGTAACTCCTACCAAATGTCATTAACAGGAAACATAAAGACATTTCCGATTCAGACAAGACAAGCAGGTTACAAAACTCTACGAAGTAATCTTGTCATTTTGTTATTAAATCAGACCCTAGAAAATAATCAATACATTGATTATAATGAGAGTACTGCCCACTTTAAGTTATTTATTAGAAGCATGGAATTAGTTATATTTCATGCTGCTGCTTTTTGATTGTGCTTTTGATTACGTTTCATTCGTAATTTATTCTTGTTCATATCATGTATATCAAATCTGAAACACTGACTAGATGAGAAACACCAAATCAAGGATACAAAATGCAACTGTCAACAGTCAGGTTTTTTTTTCCACAAAAAAACAAGACTTCAAGTTCAACAGATTAGCATCCTGCGTGAATATTTCCGCTGTGAGCTTTATCAAATTAAATCCAAATGACCACAACACCCGTAGGAGTTTATTGGCAGATATAGATGAAAAAGCTGGAAAAGAACAGACTCAGTTCTAAAGGGACCCTGACATTGAATAGAAACTAAAAAGGAAATTGCCATAGCAGGGTCATCATAAGGGTTTAACAAGTATTATTATCAATGAGGATGGTTGGATGTATGCTAAAAGGGAAATAACAAAAGTGTCACCATGCACTGTTGCTCAGTTAAACATCTCCAAGGCTATCATGATTACAATTGATGTCTTTTATCAAAAGCTTCATCATAAAGAGAGACATTGCAAAATGTGGCAGATAAAAAACAAACACATACAGGACACGGTTAGCTTCAAAAGAGAAAGTCTCAACTTGAAAACAAAAGTAGCACCTCAGTTAGTACTTCTGCTTAGTCAAATCAAGTCCAAAGGACCACAACACCTGGAGGAGTACAATAGGAGACATAGATGAAAAAGTTGGAAAAGAGCAGACTCAGTTCTATAGGGACCCTGACATTGAATAGAAGCTAATGAAGTAAATTGCCATAGCAGACTCGTTATACGGTTTAACAAGCAATGAACATAGTTAGATTTGTGCCGATGGGGATATTAGAAAATTGGCACTGTTGCTCAGTCCAACAACTTCAAGGTTATCATCATGATCGTGATAAATATCTTTTATCACAATATTCATCATGAAAAGCGACACTGCAAATTTGACAGATTTAAAACTCATAGAAATACAAATACAAGACAGAGATAGCTGCAAAGAAGACCTGATTTCATTTGGTTACCAATACTTTTCTTTGAAATGTTAACTTATTTGAATGTTCTAAAAACTTCAAATCACACAACTCCATTTAAAAAATCCCTCTCCTAAAAATGTGCAAAATAGAACACAGTAGGTCTAAATGCTAGTACAAGCCATCCTGTAAGCCGTTGAACTGAATCTTCTAAAACAAATCCTACCCCTCTAATCCAGTCAAATCTTGTATCACAAAGTATTTAAAAAAGAGCAGCTTTAGTAGAACTTTCTTCGGCACACATTTATTGAAACAATATTTAGTAGAAAATCAACAGCTCACCAGAAAGGGTGTCACTTATTAACACAAGTTTAAGTCTCCCAACAGAAACAAACCAACACAATTACTTTCAAAAAACAAAAACAAATACCCCAAAAAAGAAACATATGCAACAGTTAATATTGTAGTCATCTTCTCTCCATAGGGTAAGAAACAAGAACCTAGATTTGTGGGGCATTTTGTGTGTAAATCTCACTAGGAAAGGCATAATTTGTTGTAAAGAGACTTAATCAGAAGAAAAAGATTTAACATGCATATCAGGAAACTGAATTGAGTCACTAAGTGAGAGTGGCATGTATGATACTTTATGTTTTTATTGTTCCAGATTGTATGAAAGCAACCCTGTTTCCATTGTACTATAGTATAAAATATTTTAAAATGACACAAACAATATTCTTATCCGTTCTTTCTGTTTTTTGAGTGACCAATCACACTCCTCTGCTACTCACTTGCTGGACTTATTGCATGATACACTTTATATACCTAAGAGTGTGCCTGTGAGTTTGAACAATTGTTTTTCCTTTCTAATGACCTTTTACAGAAGTGGTTTGATATATGAATTGTATTTGCATCTTTGATGTACACAGGTCTTATAACATAGCTTTAATTTACAAAGGATGTATGCATAGCAAATTAAAAAAACATTTCTTGACCAACTAACCAACCAACGTTTTGGCCAAGCCATAACTCATTGAGGTGATTCATTAAAATGTAATATCTAAAGAATTGTCTATTCTTCGCTTTTATTAATCAAGGTCTCCTTGACATCTGAGAGGATGGCAATATTTTAATGAAAAACAGTATTTACACAAGGGCAAATGTTCTTTTTACTCTGATAGTCAGCCTAGTGTATTATGGGGTTCTTAGTATAGAAATGAGCATGAGACTTTGGAACAAAATAGCACAATTTGCCATTCGTTACTGCAACATAAGCACCTTTATTGATAGAAATTGATATTTTCAAGAGTAGTTTGTCTTACATGTTTGGCTGTCATCAAGTTAAAAATAGACAGCAATTAAAAAGCCAATGATACTGCTCCAAAAATACAAAACTACCAGGCATAAAAAGGATGTCTCAACCAAACACAAATATCAAGAGACCAGAACTTCATAATAATTTGCCATGGCGACAATTAAGTATACCCATAGTAATGCATCAAACTTTTATAGAAACATGTAAGTCAAGATCCCGAGCAGGTGGCAAATATACCTGCGATGAATTGGAATATAAAGTAGATTAGGGGTCCCATGTTATTCAGATAGGGTAACAATCTGCTTCGGGGCCCTATGCTAAACTAAGATAGGGTAACAAACCAATGGAAATATACAGTTCATTAGGGGTCCCATGTTATTCAGAAAAGGTTAACCATCTACTTTGGACCCAACATTGATAAAAACAGTGGATGCATTTGAATATTTTAATTCATACCATAGACCAGAGCTCATATTTTGTACATCCAGAATTATAAACAGAAAGGTATAAAACACAGTTTAGGGCATTTTACATCTTGCTATATTCGTGGTAGCAGTATTGTATTTTAAACTGACAATTTTCTACAATAGCTCAACAATTTAAATATATTTAAGATTTAAAAAACAATGGAAACCTTAAGTATCATATACTTATTTATTTTGATGTATTTTAAGTCCATAATCTTACTTTGCTTAATTCAAACACATCACTTATTCCACAATTTAGGAATAACATCCTACGTTGAAACTACAAAATTATTCATTAAATTAAATTATTGCGATTTCCTCAAAAATCTTTCATTAAATATATATGCATTGATATCTATCATTGCTTCCTCTAAATGGATAGAAAATGTGATGAAAGCCATGTATAAATTATCTTTATTTTGTTTCAAAAGCTATCGACTAAGAAAGATTTGAAAGCATAGATCTTCATCTTTTTCTGTATATGTTAACTTTTACATTATCATCTAAATTGGATACATGATTTAAATTGGATCCAGTGTATATATGATAGTGAGCTATTGCAATTATGATGGCTTTATTATAAATGTCACTTGTGATGAGATAATTTGGTAACGTTGATTCCTTGCTGGTTGAAGTGTAGATTTAAGAAGAGTACACAGTTATTTGGGATTGAGGTCTGGATATTGTTATTCTCAATATTATTCTCTATATAATCTCTAGTAGGCACTGGCATATAGTCTTGAAGGTCCCATCTGATCTGGGTACTCTAGATTTTAGTATTCTCTCTATTTCCCTTTCATCTCTAGTAGTACCTAAATCAGTACAAAAATATGTTATTTCTACTTATAAATGGAGCATAATTGTATGTTGTGTTTAGGTGTTAACTGTTTGTTTCTTTGGAGATCCTCTTATTCACTCCCTCTGCCTTCTATATACATTGGTAGATGGATGCTCGATGGTTGGGGCGTCCAAGATTCATACATTCTTTGTGTTTCTGTATTATGTATCTCAGGGTAGTCCTTGCTGGCCTTTTGACTGCCCCCATAATGTTTTTCTTTGTTTATATTTTGTATATATTTTATGGTGATTATGGAAAATAAGGTTGATTAAAAGTTGATTGATAGACGACAATGTCAAACAGCAATGTAGCAGCTGCTATGTTTCCACATTAGTCAACCATGAGCATCTGTTTTGGTGAAACCCACAGTGATTTAAAAAAAAATAAGTACCGCTATTGCAACAATCGCAAATACTGGCTAAATAATATGTTTTAATGTCTGTAAGAACTCAAAAATCCCAAAAATATTGGTAGATTGCAACAGATAACATTACTAAAAGCATTTAATTTTCTAGGTTTATGGAATAAAGGTTAGGTTTTAAATTGATTTCCAATCTCTTTGCCACAATGAAATGTACTCACCTGATAATGTCAAGCCAAGATATCGACAGCCATAGAGAGTATCATGTAAAAAAGAAAGAAAAGAGAAAGAAAACGAAGAAATGATTAATTTCTTAAGTCAGATAAGTTATGTTTTGTAACACAAGAACATTACATATATCAGATATTTCTATTATGCCCTATACCACCACTTCTCTGTTTCTTATCTAGTAAAGCAAAAAGAAAAGACAGAAATATTCTAAAAATGTTTTGGCAACTTAGGTTGTTAAAAGTGTGAGAGATCCCGGGTTGGATTCCTGATGGCGCCAATAATCTTGTGATAATTGAGCGTGCTTGAAATTCTCTTGGACAAGGAACTAACTGCTACTTGTCTCGTGGGAACCTGTCTAAAACTCGGGGAGCTGATACTGGCTGCGATGGTGTAAGTGAGGGCTGATTAAGGTACCGCTTCCCTAGAGGTTGCAGCCGTTCCTGAAATGATGCTACAGCAATGGTACGGGGTAACTTGGGCTAGAGTTGTCAGCGAACATCTGTAAAGTCTGTAAAATCTGCTGAGGCCATATGGTATTACAAAGTCAGGGAGGCAAAGGGCACTATTAATCACCGTTTTTTGGTTTTTAAGTGCCAGACTTCAACAACTTGCCCATTTTAATCAGTTGTCAAGTCTGGTTGGGAGTCGGGACATTTTAATCAGTTGTTAAGTCTGGTTGGGAGTACTTAACAGAGTTGTTTGAATTGTTCTTCATGTGAATTTTGTTTCAATAAAAGCTATAACAAAATAATTAATTTAGACACTTTGATAACATCATCTAATCCACACAGAAAATATTTCTCTAATAAAACCTACTTTATCAAGATTGAGAGACAAACTGTATCATTTTTGTCCACATAGTTTTGACCAAAATTGCTTTTTAAATGAAACACTTATATCCCATCAATTCTTCATAGAGACATACTAAAATGATGATATCTTATTTATTTTATCATATGGAGTGATCTTATCTGTTTTATTATCTGTTTTATCATTTCAAGTGATCCGGATGACTGACAGCCAAAAGAAGTTGAGTAAGTGCATATAGAAATTGATGGATATTAGGAAAAGAAGACGTCTTTGAAGCAAGTTACCATCAATCTAGATACAACCTACTCAATCAAGCAAGCCATTCTACCTCACTCACAGAAATTCAACACTGTCTAGTTCTTCTTTACACAGCTAATAATAAGACCCAATCTCGTTGGGTTCGACAGCAAATAATTCCTCTGTTATCCAATCTTAACAAAGAATAACATCCAATTTTGTCAGCTAGATTTGGAGACGGTAGTGGTGAATACTCGGATGCACTAATTGATGTAATTTCTTGGTTTGATGATAAGGCTGAATAGGAGATTTGAATGTTGTGAATTTTGAAATGTAATTGTAACGCTAAAGTAGGCTTGTAATTGTAGACTCTGTCAAAGTCCGTTTCACTAATATTTGTTGAGAACACAGAGTTATTAACTTCTCAAGTAAATGTGACTGCATTGAAATATAACACATCCCTTGATTTCTAAACACCCTTCTTCGAAATTGACAAGTTTTACTTATTCACTTTCAAAATAGATATTTAAGGTGTCTTTATTAGTATCTACTTAAATTAATACCCATGATATAGCCATTAAATGAAAACAGCCCTTGGGTATTGGTGAAACAATCAAACTAAGATGAATCACATGATCTAACCTAATGACAATTCTAAGAATATTCCACACCATTAAAGGTTGATCTGAATTTACCACAAGTATAAAGCCCTATCCTTTATCCTGATCAAGTTTTGTCACTTGTAGACATTTAACTACTAGCAATGGGAGGTATTACAAAAGACACATTCCTTATTCAGGTGTGAAACTTCTCTTAGTCCAAGACAATTAACAAACCTGTCTTACAGGCAGACAGAGGGTCAATCGGGCATGTTTTGTTTTTTTAAACCTCAAATGCCACCAAAACCTTCAAAAATCTGGCAAATCTTTTCTAAAATGTTTCGGTCAAAAAACGGTTGATTTTAGCAAATTTTTAGCACCAACAAAAAAAATCTTTAAAAAAATGCAAAATCTGTTTTGGTCAAGCCCATAAAAAAAAGGTATTTTTCTTCGCCTTATCTCAATATTGTAAGATTACTTAACACCATGCTTTTTTAACTTTAAGGCTTCTTAACTCATTATATGTGCAGAAGTATGTTGTGTTTTAGGATTTTTCATCCAAATCCCTTTGTTTATTTTATTAACAAGGGGTGTTTTACAGTACTCCACTATTTAGGCACGCATTCAACTCAAAATTCAGAAGAAGGCTTTAGTTCTTAAAGAGGCAGATTGAAGTATTTTTTGTTCCTATTTCCAATTCAAATCAATTTGTATTGCCTCCAAGCCACTGTTGGTTGTTGATAATTTAGACGTAAAAACATGTTTGTTGACTGATTCTACCAGCTTGGCATAGTAAGATTTTGGTCTTATCTGCCAAGTTGTTTTTGCAATGAAAGAATGAGAACAAACAAACAAGTCAGAAGACACTATGAGGCTTATCAAGTCAGTTACAGAGTTGCATCTCAGAAGTTTGTCCTGATGACTTGATCCACATTTTATAAGAGCAAATGAAAATTGCTTTCAAACATCTATAAACTCTACACTTTATCTTCATCAACAAAAGGGGAACCTATTTCAATCAAAGCCTATGATATGAGAACTCACATTGGCGAATTAGATTCTTGGGCAACAAAATAAATTATAAATTACACAAGTGCTTTAGAAACTCAATCATACACCTATATCCAGTTATATTCTGTTCATATTAAACACTGCCACATTTTAATTGCATCTTGAAATCCAGTCTGGCGAGAAAAACTACTTCCTTTGACCTTATATGACCTCCTTAAACCCGTGTTTCATAATTCACTCATCTCTGTACAAGCAAGACCCTGAAAAAGTATCAGGTAATTCTAACGCAATATTGCTACATCTTCAACGGTCAACCAAGGTGGTATCGGATAACCAGCCAAATCAATACAGGTTCAGGGCTGGGCATACTAATGTTCAAATTATATGAACAATTGAAGGGAAATACAAGGTGCCACTAAAATGGGAAGATTGCCAATTGAGCTAGGATTCTAAGGAGATCAGGAACAAAAATAGCTGCCATGTTTATGGAGTAGAGTTTTATGAACAAGAGTGAAATTTAGAGTGATCATAGAGTAAATATAAACACTATTTAATGAGTAGTACTTTATGGGAAAGTGTTGTCTATTGGAACAGCGCAGAATTTATAATCGAAAGGTTGTAAGTTTGAGCCCCGCTACGACCAACGTATTGTGAACCTGGGCAAATCTCTTTCCCATACTTGCTTTGTTGACCCAAGTGCATTGGGTAGCAGTTATGGGGGATATCACAATCTAAGTGCTGAAAGGTTTGCGGAGTTTATTATTATCATTATGACTTACTCATCAACTGTTCATCCCTAGCTCTCCTCCTAGCCTGCAGGTATGTGGCATTAAATGCGTCCGTGATGAGAACCGATGGACGATTTAGCGCCTCTAAGACGCATCCATTAAGATGGCGCTCCTTCTTGTGGTTGTAATCGATAGCGTAGATGATTTCTTCCTCTCCGTCTTTCACAATCTTCCATAGAGTTCCGCCGATCATGTGACCAGATGGAAGAGGTGTGATAGTCAGACCATGACCTTTACCTGTATAATTATCATGGACAAAAAAGTAGTAAATTTATCAAACAAGCAAACACAGGAAACAAAATCATAATATTCTTGAATAGATTCATCAGGACTGTTATTGAACATGATTGCAGAAAAATGTCATCATATCTAGTCCAAAATCACACTTACTGTGGATGTTTCGTCAGCTAGCAGCTAACATACTCAACACTAATGATGAAATAAAGATCTTCTGTTGATAACACTTGTTGATTGTTGCTTAGTAACACGGTTGCCAGTTGATTTCTTGAGAAGATCGCCAAACACGTGACGAGGAGCAATACTGTCTAAGATATGATGACACTTTTCTTCTACTATGTTCCATAACAGTCCTGGTGAATCTATTCAAGAAACATGTTACCTATTCATATAACATGTAAATATACTAAAACGAGATTTCAAATTTTAACTGATAGAAGATGAATCCTTCTCGCTTTGAGTCAGAAAATGAAATAAAAAAGTGTCCCTACCCATGCAGTAACAAGTTGAACAGACGGGAAAGAATCAATTGTTTGATCATGCGTGGAAAGTCAAATGAAAGCCCGAGTATCTCTCTTTATATATATACTTGCTTATTGACCAAACAAATCGCAAACATGTTTTTTTTTCATTGATTCAATTTTTTTACCACGACTATTTCTGCAGCATTCTTCCAGATATTAGGTACACTGTATATTGTACAGCCATAGCAGCCGGTGGACAGGATGAGTGGTTCTTTGCTTTAAACCAATACCAAACAACAGCATCATCTACAGAACAATACAACCTTCGTCATGCTATGGCATGTTCAAATGAACCGTGGATTCTAAGCATGTGAGTAAAAATACCATGATTGAAAGAATTCACCTTCACCACCATAACAGT
>JAUMTS010403270.1:0-13747 GCA_032273385.1 Ophiopholis aculeata | reverse complement strand
TTGCCTCCTTTAATATTATAAATAGAAATGATTGCGAAAGGAGAGCAAATCACAAACTAGAACAAATAATACATAACCAGCAGAAACGAATAAACCCCAGAAAAAATCTAGGGATATCCGCCTCTGCCAGGAAGGTTAATTTGTATAATTTTTGGCACCATTTTAGCTGTTTGTTTAATGCGATTGTTACTTAAGTCCTGTTCATTTCATCTTGACAGCAGAACACGCCTTTGAAATTCATCATGTGACGGTGAAATGAGCGTCCTCTCTTGCCTTTACCTATGCGCACGTTGCAGCTTACACGCACAGAAATTGACGCTACGCAGACGCAGGGCACACTTAACTTCAAAGGCTTGTTCTGCTGTCAAGTTGAAGAGAACAGCACTATAGAAGGTTTATGTTAGTGTGAAGAATTAGTTTGCATCCTATACTATCTCAGATATAAGATATTGTTGAAGAATGCCCTCTATAGTTTTGTGATGCATTGATAAGATAAGAGTTTGATGGGATGTGGGCTTGACTTCTTTCGGTTGCTTTGGAGTGCTTTTTAACACATGTTATGGGCTGGTTAGGATTAGTGATTTGAATTGAAATTCGAATGAAGATGGAATGTACACAGTGTGTAGAGCTGTATATGATGGGTGTTGTGTGAAATTCAAATTTAAATTAGTAGTTGAAGAACAGACAAATGATTTTTTCTTACACATTGAAGCAATATACTTACACATGCATTAATTGAAAAGAGCTAGAAATGCAAATTACAAGTATTGTGGTATACTTTGTTTTGAAGAACATACTAAATCCATTTAGCTTATGGCTGCTATCTATGGTAGATAGCACTGTATCCATTGTACAATCCTGCATCATAATTACTACAAACTTGATGATAGTGCAGAATGTATTGTACACATGTTATGAATGCTATCAAATATATCACTAAATACAGTGCCACTTGTCATAATTACTGTCTTCTGAAGATAACACAAAATGCATTTACAGTGCCCCACATGTCATAATTTTTAAAAATTCAAAAATGAGAGAAAACTGAATTAATTTTACATTTTTCACAATTACAAAGATACTTGATAGCACTGAAAATTGGGCGCATGTCATGCCATTTGTATAGTTCAAACTAAAATACAGTATATAACTATAACATTAAATACATGCCATGAATACTGTCTACTGAAGATAGCACTTATCTTACCCATCTCATAATTGTTCTCTACATCATGATTACTGCCTATTGAAGATAAGATTCGTTAGAATTTTAACAGGTTACGACAGGCATTTATAAATATCAGTGCTGTCTATTGAAGATATTTAACCAAATGTAAAATTTATACATCAACGACTTGTGATGTAATGAAGATACATTCCTTCTGATCTCAGCCTGTTTCTCACTTGCATTGACTTGCTTTCTACCAAAGATAGCTTTAAAATTCCACAACTGCAACTATCACCTCCTTAAGTAATTTTGTTGTTGTGAATAATTGTATAATCAGCATCTGTGATAGTCTGACAATATCCTCTTGCATTGACTTGCTTTCTACTGAAGATAGCTTTATTTATTCAAAAATGATAAGTGTCACTTCCCTTTTCCTTGAGTTAATTTTGTTGTTGTGAATAATTGTATGATCAGTATCTAGGATAGTCTGCCAATATTCTTGAGGTGTAAAAATGATGACTCATTGACAGGAGTGATAGTGGCCAGTCCTATATAAAATATTCAAAAATAAATAAATTATGAACTTGTCCAAGAAAATGTCAACAAGAGTGGCCTCTTCGTGGCCAGTTTTGAGGTTGCGTCTGTCCGGGTCATGCACAAGCGATTCAATTTGACATCAGAAGTGACAGCAAAGATCCGCACAACTGAGCCCAAGACAATGGTGATGTTGAAGAATGTCCGGTCAGCCATCTTTGAAATATGCAAGGCCAGAATTATGTGATGTTTTGTTTTGAGTTCTTTTTCTGACATTGTTGAGGCAGAGCAGATTTTTTTAGAACACATATTTTTGCGAAAGTGTCTTAGGATAGTTTTGTGTATAAACTTTGTTTTTTTAATTTAAGTGTAGAAAGGTAAATGCAGTATCAGATAGGCAACAAGTTTATAACATGTGCTTGTAATAATTCACATATTAATTTTTAATATTTGAAAATAATAGAAGGAAGAGTTGCAGCTGTTCGCTTTGTAGTTTGCATATGATACATAAATTTGAAAATCAGTTGCATCAATAAAACATGAAATTCACCGAACTTAATACAATTTTTAAATTTAGAAGCAACATTTTTTTCATTATGTAAATTATGTAAAACAATCTGAAGTTTGTGTGTTGATGACCGGGTTCGGAAGTCGTCTGCCAAGGTAGTTAGCTCTCTCAAGTGTGATAAATGTTTTCACTAAGTCATTACCTTTTCCTCATTCATCTAAATTTAGATGACAGGTTCATTAAAATTCAAATTATTTAACAGCCAGTGTTGTACAGTATCTATCATGTTGGGCCGTGGTCAATTTAAACCCAGTGTATGCTGAAGAGAGGCTGGTAAATATATGAACACAGACTAACATGAATGTGCTTATTTGTATTTGATGGGTAGAGAGGGGAAGGAGAAAGAAGGGGAGGAAGGGGTCAATATTTATAAAGTTTTGTAATTGGTTGGGCTCATTGAGGCTTTGTTGTTTTGTATTGTTTCCTAATGCCACAGTCAAATAGGATGTACAGTCAGTTCAGTTGTACAACTGGCCAGTTGTAGATGATCAGAACATTTTTGCTCTTGCAGGACAATACAGTATCACCTGAGACTTAACATACAACCGCTCATACTTTAAGTTCCAACCTCCTACAATCAGCAGTCCCAGCTAGTCGTTACTTGCCATTAGTTGTTTTATCTGGTGTATAGGTTTTAGTTTAAAAATTGATTGTGTGTAATATACAATATATTTTGAATTCATCCTAGTTCAGTGGAAGAAAACCATAATAAATTTGTGTTTACTTTTCTTAAATAACAACCTTACCCTTCATCAGAAAAAGTTGGAAAAATCAACAAATTGAACAAAACAAACCTGTTTCATTGTCCTGATTTCAGCTAAGGACAACCAAATTCTCTTGCCACTGAAATACGATTAATCATAAGTTGCTAAATGAATAATGAGTCTATGCATAGATAGATGTATGCTTATAACTTATTTACGATCATAAAAAATGATTGCGTCTTGCATTTGAAATGATGATATTATATAAAGACAATTGAATTGGAAGATATAGAAACATGGCTTCCCCTTTGTGAACCTTCCATACTTGTTATATGTCTGCCATGTCCACGTCCAATATCCTGGCGTGAGGTGAGGAATTGTTAATAGTGTTGAGGGAACCCTAAAGGCCTAAACACATTCTTGTTTGGTAACTCAGTACCTGGTGTTTTGTAAAGTCCAAGTGAATAGTGACCCGTGGTACACAAAGCGGTCATTCCCATATGAGAGGAGAGTGACCAGTACAAAGAAAATTAGCCATTGGTTTATATCAGAGTCTGTTACTCTCATTCAAGATGTTAAAATTGTATTTTGTTTGATTGGGGATGACATGTATTATATAGGTTGTTAATTTAGAGGATAAACCCCCTTTAAGCTGATGTCACAAGTTTCACTTGAACTGGATAAATCGTATATGTCTGTGCATACTGATGTATACATTAGAGCATGATGTGTCCCAAATGAAAACTTCCTTATGTAGCTTTTAATGAGAATATCACAGGATATGTGTTTTTCAATACGCTAGCTTGGTTTCATAATAATAGTTTGATATATGAGTTTTTAAAGTTTAATTCAATGTTGGCAAATGTGATAACGTAAGAGTCTCTGTTGACTTTGTTGCATTAAAGTTTTTTTCCTCCAACTTTCGATTGATCAGCTATGGAATTACAAATAAGTCATGTAATGATATATGTATGTTTTCATTATTAATAAAATACTAGGTGTCCCCAAAATCATGCAACTTTGCTGAAGCTTTATATCTCCAAATATATAGTACTAAACATGACACTGGCAGCATATCTTTTAGCCAGCAAACTCATTATATGAATACGTTTTCAGTGTTCTATTACAAATTTATAACTTAAGAGGTAATTCAAATAGAGATAAAACCATCCAATTGGTAAAGTGCTCAACCAGGAAGGGAGCACAATACAATTTGGACTTGATCCTGCTCCATAACTAAGTTTTAAGAACTGTTCGCGTAAGGGCCATTTGGCCCTGTTTGGCCCCTCATCAGTTTCAATTTTACATTTTGATTTCGGAAATATGAAGATTCAAAAAAGTTATGCCACTTTTGGGACACCTGGTATAAAAATTGAAAGGAAATATGGAAATGATGTTTGCAGATGTCTTTTGATGGATGTGGTTTTAGTAAGATGAATGATACTGATCATGCAAATGCTATTATGAGTAATGATGATTTGCAAAGAGCATTCATGTAGTAAAACTATGTTATTATGTAGGAATGGAAAAGTCATCAACATATACAAATGTAAGGATCAAAGGATCAAACCACCAACCGTACAAATCAAATTAAAAGTGTTACCATCTTTATAAATGTACATTTCATATTACAAATACATGTGTCTTTATCAAATGTATAACATATTTTATTCACTAGGGACTGGCTTCCTATTTAACTTCCATAAAATGTCCCTGAGTAGCCTTAGCTACATTTTGTGCAAATTTCATATAAAACATTGAAGTGTGATTTTCAATTTGTTAGAGGCCAAAATGGGCTTACATTTGAGATTATAGCGCCCTCTATAACACACTTCTCCATAGACTGACTTGCAAATCCAAAATTATAAAAAGTAAAATGAAAAAGAATGCCCCTAAATAATTTGATGAAATTTGCACATGGTTGTTCTTGAGCAATAATAAGAGATCCTTTAAATTTAAAAAAAATGCCTCTGCACTAACAAAGGTGAATCAGGTTTAAGTTTTATGATATTTTTAAATGATCAATACATAAGTTACAACATGTTTTATTTAATTTATCAAGTTTTGTTAATTCTGTTCTTGTTTTTCTTATTTTCTTTGCATTTTCTATTGGTTTGGTCTGACTTGCTTGCGTCACATCCATTCTTTCATCACATAGGTAAGTGCTTTTTGTTTTTCTCCTTATGACACCAAGTGAAGTAGATTTATCATGTTTACTGTCTGTTTTGTCACCGAGTGGGCTAACTGACCAACCAAATTTTGTTTTGACCAACGTTTTTATTTGACCCAAATTTAGAATTGGAATAAAAAATAAAACACTGCAAAACATGACAAAAGTGTGAATCAATTGAAAGCAAGTTTTCTTTCAAAAATGTTGTAATCTAAACTCTGTTCTATTATAACACTTGTATCCTCCTGAGTATACATCTGAGAAGTTACATCCTGTCATTATATTTGCTTTTAAAACATTGTCATGTGTGTACACAAAGACAGTCTAGTCGCTACACATTCAAATATGAAATTACAGAATTTGTGTAACTATAAGTTATGAAATAAACATTACAGAAAATCCAATGTTTGACAACATTAATACTGAATTATGTTGGATTTACATCTTCCGTGCTATTAACTCTACCAAAAAATTACTTCAACACATGTGATTGTAGGGATTTCACAATTGGCCAATAACTAGACACAGAGGTATCTCACTAGTCAAAACTTTCATGTCATACTAAAGGTCTCAGGTTCAAATCCTTGCCCAGCCCACTTTTTTTGCTCTGTTGTGTTAGTTAGCACCTTGCCCAGCCCACTTTTTTTGCTCTGTTGTGTTAGTTAGCATTTACAATTCTATTTTATTAAGCCGCATAAGTCACTGGTTAACAAGTGTATTTGACATGCTCAATTTGAATATAACTGTGCCTTATTGGGCTATTCCAGATATTCCAGCTATGTATTCTGCAATCCCCTGCGAGGCTGAAATGGACAGCCTGCCTGCATTCTCAGAAATGTAAATGTCTTCAACAGGGTCATGCTTGGTTCAGACAATTGAGTTTGTCTTTTCTAGTCAGAGTTGATATAAATTCATAAAAGTATTAGAATTTGCAGCTGGAATCCAAACAAATTACCTTGCTTTCCATACTGTCCAAATGGAATTAAGGTCAAAACACCAGCTGGAAATGAGACCCTGGCCTCATTTTCCAACTAGAATTCCCCTTTTAGATGGGAGTGGGTTGCAGAATTCATCTGGAATAGTTCATTTTCACAGGAAATTGCTTCATTGAAATCACCAACTTTTGAAGAACTTTCTAAGTGAAGTGTTTTTCAAAAGTGCTGCGAGAGCACAAATGTTTATGCTGCATGATCTTTAAAAAAATAAGGAAGTGAATTTTTGCTGGCTGGCTGTGAATTGAAGCACATGTTCAAAGAACTAAGCTGTAACAGTTGAATATTCTATTAAAGGAATACTTTGGGAACTTCATTTTAAAAACAACATTACAAGTACATACATACCACCTGAAGGCCCATATGACAGTGACATATAGTAAACTCTCTCCAAATGACCCATTTCTGTGCAAGTTGAACAACACGTTTGATATGTGTAAACCAATATATACATTGCTTTTATTTGAGTAGCCATGTAAGACTATGGCCCCTCGCTGACATTAAAGAGTATTATTTTTCCGAGGGACATAGCCCTTAAGCAAAGCAACTTTTGAAGTAGAAAAGGGGCCATGGAGACGCCCTTAGGCAATCAAATGCTTTTTGCTCTGTCAAACTGAATGTTTTCTGAAAGAGTTCTGAAGCAAGTTGTCTTTTTTCTTCAATTTTGACTTCTAGAGCTGTGTACTATTATTTTGACATTGGTTATTCAGTGTATTTGTAATTTACATTCAATCAAATTGGGTTTGTTTCTTGTTAAAGGGGTTCCCAGACCAGAAATATACAATTGTATTTGAGCTTGCTGTGGTTTGCAGTCCAATGGAAGAAAATACGCTATTTGAGCCTGCAATATATAATAAATATTATAAATTTAAAATCAATTTTTTAAATCTCTCATTAGCAGCTCTCTATACAAATATTTAATCGTTTAGAATATTTATGATTCCTGTGAAAATTACTTATTACTTTGAAAGTCAAATTGAATTGAATTTGCAATTTAGATGTCATTTTTAATATCTTGCATAAGTTTGCATAAGTATAACATCTGTAGTAATAGTGAGGTTTTTAAAACTTTAAAGACAATAAATCATAATAGGGAATTCCCCAAGTAGCATTTTTTCTATAAAAGGCTTACTTCAGTTGCTTTTACACTATGATGTTATGAAGATTGCCACCTCAAGAGCTTAGGGCATTACAAATATGTAAGACTTGTTCAGAGGAAAAGAAAACATTAGGATCAGTCTTTGTTTTGCTACAGTACATATCTAGATTTATATCAAATCATATCAAAAAATCTTTTCTGAAAGTTGTAGTTCATTGTCATAGGAATATTGAAATCAGTAACTTTTGTAGAAGAATTCTGCATTTTTTGTGCAAAAGATATTGGTAATTTATGTTTTGTTTCAATCTGATACATCAGAATTATATCATCTCTAGCCTAATTGGAATGGTCAAAACGTTGATGGTCATTTGGTAAGTTTAAGCAAACGCTGATGTATAGTGCCCTATTAAATTAGTGCCCACACATTACCTCAGGGTCAACTTGCATTTTCCCTTTGCGTCCCACAAGGTAGCTTATTAAAAGTCCCATGTCACACTACTCCAACCAGCTAGCCGGCCATAGAGTACTGTTGTTTTGTTAAGCCATGTATTCCATCCATCAGAATGAAAACAAGCCATCTCTCCAATGTTATTAGCACTCGTGTACCGGGAACAGTCATAAGTGTCTCAAGTGTGCGTATCAACTGGTCTTAACTTATTTTCACTTTGGGCAGTGGCGCCGAGCTTGAGACTACAATCACGTACATGGCATTTTAGACAGGTTCCTTTTTTGGGTTTGTCTTCTGTTTCACTATGTCAGCTATTGTGTTAAAGTTGTTGGGAGATTCTCATCAATAATCCTTTCAAGGATAGTGCAGCAATTTGAGTGCATTACACGCTCCCTTTTTGTACAAGATTTTGTCACAAATAATCAGGTTCCAACTAAGTTATGCCATTTAAACTGAAACAACTTTGTGGTCAGTATAAAACTTTTACAAAATTCCTTCCCCCTAAATAAATTCACAAAAAATAAGAAAATCAGTCAAACAAAACATGTAAATATGGCTTGATTAACACACACAAAACACAAGAGATGGTGTTAATTTATTTGGGGAAGCAAAGTTTTGGCGTGAACAGCCAAGACATGTTATATGGTTCTTGTATTGTCTAAGATACAATTCTTATTTTAACCTTCTCAACTAGCAAGATTAAGCAAAATTAGGATATCATTGTAGAAAATTTATGAAATGAGTGTTCTCTTTTTTTTTAAAAGCCAATTTGTTTCATAGACATGGTTTTCACCTAGATAAACCCCATTAGTTGCTATTTTGGTTCTTCACACACCATGATGTGCTTTTAATCAAACCTGTTATAGACTCAGTGGCTACTTTGGCCTTGTTGTGAAGGAGGCAAAGTGATGATATTTAAACCTGGCAGTATGTAAATTATTTATGTAAGGACAGCCATAGAAGAGGTGCCCTGAAGACCCAGGCTTGATCAACACCTAGCACTAAGGACAAGATGAAATGCACGAGAGGCACTTGTTTTGGCTATGTCCATCTCATTTCGTAGCCCAGCCAGTCCGTCCGGCCGTACTAACTGATTGATGAAGTGCTGGGTGTTTTTAAGACCTGAAGCAAACAGTATACCTGACCTGCTATTAGATAATTAACTCATCGACCGTGTTGAATTTAGATCATTTTGCTATCCGTGACAAAGTGATTGATCAAGCCAAATATACACCACTTCAAATGACCAAAATTTAGAACCAGAATTTTATGATTTGATGCAGACTTTTGAGGCTGAAATAGTTGATATTTCTTTCAGAATTTTCTGTATTTGATTTTGTTTTGTGATTGTCTCAATATTGATTTCAATAACCTTGTGATTTATTGCATGTCCAGCTTCTAACCCGAGGGGCCCCAAACCAATATATTGAGTTGAATATTGCGTGAATGAAAGCATCATTTGTAGGAAGATGTAGTTGCCTTTTATATTTTAAAGGCATTTGTCAATAAATAATAACATTAGCTATATTGTTTATTATTTAAGAATATTAAAAAGAACATATGTGTTTGTTTGTTAACTTGACTCTAGTGGATAATGATTCATTAGCCAGGTCACTGAAAATACGAACAGAAACCCCTAAACATGTTAAGCACTATATTGAGTATTTACTGCATACAATATCGACGTAACAAGTGTAACACAATGACCGTTTCAGCGATGAAGTTGTAATTCAAGCATATTATCTATAAATATTGTTCTTAATAAATTTACCAAGTGATGTAATGAAGGTATGATGTATTTAACGTCGCTTTCAGATATTCCTGTCGAAGTCACTTGACGTAACAAGTAGATGAATAATGGACTTCATATTAACTCAACCACATAACTTTTACCCGTTAAAGACGGACTAACGGATTTCACATTTACTGCTAAGGGTAAGTATGAAATTCAAAACCTGTTTAATGTTTTAAAATGACAGTTGACAAAATTAGGGAAGTAACCTCTTGAAAATCATGATAGTATAATAAGTATCCACATGTTCCTCGATCAACAACTGCAAAACGGTATTGTCATGTTTTTTCCTGCGATTTTTAGGTTCTTATAGGATATTATGCGTTCTCTTATGTTATTTTGCAATATTTCACAGTCGATGGATACAAGAATGCTGGAACTGGCGTTTAGAGTTAAATTGAGTTTTCTAAATAACTTATAAAATATTTATAAAGAAACAATTGAAGAATGTTATTAAGAACGAAACTGCTTATCAACTAAACGTCTGTGTAATGAATGCATCATAATGCAATGAGATGGTCTGATAATAATCTTATAATTAAGGTCAAAAGTTGAGACACGAAGATCAAAATGAGAAAAACTTGGATATACAGTTGATTTGATCATCTTATCCATAGTATACTTACTTCGGTTTGTATTAGAGTAATTACTCAACAAGGGTTGACATTACTCCTTGTGAGACTGCATTGTGCCTCGGGAAATGTTAAAAGTATCTAAAGCTTGGAACACTAGCAAACAACCATTAAGTCGTGACATTTTCAACGAAAATACGTTTCTTTCCCAAGGTGCGAAAACATAATTGAAGGTCTTACGTGATTTTTCAGATCTATCCCCAATGAATGCTACACTGGCAGAGCAACAAGTGTCTGCCTAGTAATATATACCTGATGCGATATTTTGACTGTATTATACATCTGTTTGTATTAAAATTTGTTATAATTGATATTGTCATTTAGTATGAATGTGTTGTAGTTTCTTAAAGTAGGTTCTTTTTAGGATACTGATATAATGGCAAATATTTGCTCTGTACTTACTCTATTTTAAGGCTATATTGTTTTAAAACTTGTTACCTTTCATTCATAACAGACACTCGGGATCTTATTTGTTAACTTTTTGGCAAGTTTTCATTGTGCCAGCATCATTTTATTTTTAAATACGTTTGAACATCTTAAATCAACATAAAACTTGAGTAAGTACAACCTCGTGCTGCTTGTTTGGTTTTAAACAATTACGAAAAAATGAGCCGAGTTACGCAGTTGTTGCAGGACTGAGACTGGCAAACCATTGCCAACAGGAGAAAGATCAACAGACTAACGATGTTCCAGTAATCCTGCCAATGGGATCTTGCCATCCCAGTTGAAACCCTGCTTTACCCGGTACAACCCCCACTCGCAAAACAATCAACATCCGTGCAACTTCCATACGCCTTTATTCCACGAACAGTCACAGAGTGGAGCTTATTAACTCAATCCATCAACGAACTAAAAGCAAGTTTCAAAGAGCAACTAAGCATTACTTCAAGTAAAATCTTCAACTAACGCACACACATCACACCCTGTTCGTCGGTCCGCACTAGATTAAATTGTCCTTTACTCATAGCATTTCTAACCCACTTTATAAGGGATGGGCTTAGTCTTTGGTTTTGTAGCTTTGTAAACAAAAACCATTGGGATAGCCTAATTTTTGTCTCCGTCCCTAAGAAATATAACTCCATCAAGCTTAGTCATCGTTTCATAGCGATATAATAATATAGAGAGTGATATTCCCTGACTTGTAGCATAGACTGTAGAGACATCACAGCACCTCTCTTGTGGACAGTACGTGATATCAAAGTTGGTTTGTCATGGTTTTCTATTCCTAGCTGGCTTTTTGCAAGATAATTTATCATGAAGCAATTTAATCTATTGGATGAGAATGTTATATGTCTGACTGCGCATTATTGCTTTACTAAAATGAAGATGATTGATAAAGATGAGTTTTTTAAACTTTCAAAGACTTCTAACCTGCGGAAAGTGCGCCAGGTTTGTGTAGATTAATCAATATGGGTTACTGTACTGAATCCTTTAACTCACGCTTTAATTATTGCGGTATTGTTATATCTACAACGTCAATTATCAGCGAAGTTAGTAACATGAATTTTCAACAGAGCTGTTTACATTTCGCTTTTTGTTTAAGTGCTATTGTTCTTTAAACATAAAACTCATTCAAAGAAAACAATAAGAGGTATAAAGGCTTCGAGCTTATCGCAGAGCGTTAACATCTATGCGTTTGTGTAACCGCAATAAACATCTTGCGAAAATGGTAAAACCTTTGAGAGAACTTTAGAATTATAGAAAAACAGCATATACACACAAAGAACCACAAAAGTATTTTCTTTTTGTGTTTATAGAAATAGCATTAATGTCGTTTTACAGTCATATGATTGTGGTATGAATTCGTGCAATTGCATACTAGCATATCATTGAACTGATCGAGTAGAAAGTAACTTATCATCTACACGTATGTGAAGTTTAAGTTGATGCGATATGTTCCCTTTGGATTAACTCGTTTCTGTAAGGAATTGTTTATCCTTTCGTCAAATTCTTCTAAAATTCGTTTTATTGCCGTAAAACTACGCTGTTTCAACATTTTAGCAATTAACTTAATTGCCTTCATATACGCCATTAACCATAATAAGATTTGCTATAAGTAGTGGGAAATGGATTCTTTGTAGACAGTTTACTTTTGATCGAATGCATTAAAAGATTGTGGTGTGTGAAAACATGTGAAGTATAACGAAGTTAGTTTGGCAAGTTTTTGAAGCCTTAGAAATAAAGCGACAAACAATGAAACCCAATGATCGATCTAGTTTCTTATATTTAGCATCACGAGTTGAAATACCCTTTTACATATTATAAACTATGATGAATATAAAAAGAAATGAATTTAAAAAAAGAGTTTTGTCCTCGCGAAATATAATCATTGACTTTTATATCCATTAAAATATGGAATTACATGAAGTTAGATTCTTAAGTTTACTGTTCGTCAGTATTTTTTCTGAGAAAAAGGGTGAAACAAATATTAGTTTAACTGCTCGTTTTTTTCTTTTTGTAAAGAGAACTTGAATGTTTTTCAAAATTGTCACAATAGGCACTTACGGTCGGACAATGTCCAAACACGAATATTATCAATAAAACTATATGGTTTTATAATTGTATAATTAAATCTAGACAACCGGAAAAAAAACGTACGGAGTAACCGGTTTAGGTAAAGAAATGCAGATATAGCCCACGTGAGGTGATCTGTATTTTATTGTCGGTTTGTGTTACTAGCAATATATATTTTAATAAAGAATTCTGGCCAAAAATGTGTTAAGAAAAGGATATTTTGTCCGTCTTTGTCAGACGGATCACATGCTTCTCTAATGCGTCACTTGAAGAAATTGATAAGAGAATCGTTAATTTTAAAAGGCAGTTTTGTTTGTTTCTGTCACTCCATTTGAACCTGATGGCAACTTCCAAAAGAGACCGACCTGTCTTGTTGTTCTAATAATATATCAGACTTGAAACCCTTGAAGTGACATTTCATCTTTATTTCAACAAGTTGAACGAACAAACGAAATTTAAAAGTATGAAGAAAAATAAACACATGACATAATGTTTATTAAGAATACAAATCTCCTACAAATGAACAATTGATTAACTTGAAATAAAGTAATTCAATTTTCAAATCAAGTATTGTCTATGGTTACAAGATTCGGAAAGAAAGGATTTTCCGATTCAAAAGAGTGCTTAAGGGAAACCTTTTTAGATGAGACAGTTTCGTAAGTTTGTTTATTTTTGTCTACAAGCTGCGACGTTTTCAATTGACGCGTCAAATCGTCGCTTTACTGGCTGCAGGGGATTTATAGATTCGAAGAAAAATAAAGTGTACACAAGGACGTTATACTTTATGATATCAATAACTAAGTTGGATTTCCTATTTTGATATCTAGTAACATGTCAGCTAACACAGTTTAAAACTATAAAGAAAACAAGATTTCCGATTCGAATGATTAGTATCAAAAGTACTATTTTATATGAAAACGATGTAAATGTTTATATTTATACTTACTTATGTATTAATAAGTTAAATGTTTTTTGAAAGATAACAGTTACTCAGCTGAGAGATTTCGTAATCTGTGTTGTCATAACTTTTAAAAGGCTCACAGAAATTGCATTGTTTTTGAAGTCTAAAGGCGCATAGTGCCAAGACGCATCAAAATTGACAAGATTTATTACGAAGTTTATATAC
>JAUMTS010402159.1:0-13749 GCA_032273385.1 Ophiopholis aculeata | reverse complement strand
GACATCAGCAGCGTCATAGATAACAAAACATCTACAATTTGTGAAGGATAAAGCCTGTGTTATGACAATGTGTTTCAGTAAATTTGCTTCAAGCGAATTATCATACATACGAAAGTATGTGTGTATAGTAAACAGTAAATGAGCTATAAATTATCATTAAACATCAACAAATTGTTAAGGGGGCTTGGGGGAAATTAACTCGTATGCGTCTTTTAAAAACCTTCAGGAGACTTTAACACCTTTATTCTTTGCTGTGTAGTCTTGCTAGTGCCAATACTTTAAAACAATGTTCGTATAACAGTTACTAACACGATGATGACATTTTTTGTTTTACAATTAGTTGCTGTCAGTGTAAATATGAATATTTCTCCCACATTTGTCATACAAATTTGCGTTAAGGCATTCTTGATATTGTAATAAAAGTGTTTTGACGAACATGAATAATAATTGTTTAATTCTTTTTCCCAGTTAATTTAAATTCCAATTGCATAAATTTAAGTTTTAGATGAAAGAAAATGATGTGGTATCAAAATAATCCAAAAACAAAAATGTATTGTTTTAATATGTTACAGTGTAATTAGGTTTCCAAGTAGCGTTAGAATGTCCATAATATTATATATATATAATGGTAAAACAGTAAAAATGTCAACCTCAAATGTTCTACCAAGTATAACTATTTTGTTTCTTACATATTGCCTTAAAGGTTTATCTGTAATACAAACGGGCGGGCTTGATATTTCGATGCTAGCAAAATCTTTGTCAAAGATGTAAAAGATGAACGTGCTTGATTGTTTTTTCAGTGTTCTTATGTACATTTTTTTTGTGGTTTTGTTACCATTTTTATATATACCAATAGGGTTTTTGAATGTTTTTAAATGTTGTAATTCAAACCCCAAGTACATATAATTATTTCATCAACTTAAATGCAATTATGGCATGTAGCATTTAGTAATAATATTTTTATTTTTTAAGTTCGAATCTAAAGCCATGAAAAAATTGATTGCAAACCTTTAGCAAACCATGTATTACGTATATCATTATTATCTTGTTTATTTAAATTAGTCCTTATGATATCTACTTCAATTTTGTTGAATGCCAGCAAAATATATTTTAATCTGAGTACACCCTTAAAATGACAGGACCTATATTAAGCTTGGTATGCCTCAAAGTATCTTATACTCCCAAGTCATTAAACTTTTAAAGGATCGGATTATGTCAATAAACTCCCATGTTAAAGCATCTTGAACGAATCTGAAATTCACAGTATTCATTATTAATGAAATACTGTAATTCTTTCGTAAGATATCTGATATCTATTATATGTGCTAGCAATATTAATCAACTCAACAGAGACGCTATAGGATGCCTAGCAACCCATCTTTGTGTTTGCATTCTCTACCAAATAAAGTAATGTAGATTTCCACAGCAGTTCATAAATGCCTATATCAAGCGAGACGAGTTAAGCAATCTGGAATATCCTATATAAGTACGTCGCCTCTCTTCTTTGTCGGTCTTAAATAAAACACACGATATTTCTCGAGGCTAATTTATGCACAGGGCCAACCCTCATAAAAGAAAGCTCTTTTACAAATTACTCATTTAAATTATTGAGAGAGGCTAGTTTTATGAGCTTGTTGTTTTGCCTTATTGTACTTATAAACCCTAAGCGGAATCGTGAATACCGAAGGCGATATGTCATTTTGTAGCTCTGTTAAATTTAAATGTCTATGACCGTAACAAAAAAAGGATATTAAAGAATGTCTGTATCTGATACAAAGTAATTATATAAGGAGTAGCCAGTTAACGAATATGCATACGGTTTGCTTTCTTTCCCATCCATGTAGTTATCAAACCCAAAGCACGACTAAATGTTTTGATTTAAAGTTCGTATTGATTAAAAGGTCGCAATGCACTTTCAAAAAGGAAGACGGTTTCTTTTGTTTGTCCCACGCTTCATGTTTTCTAGTTCAATTCGATATTTTGATTTCTCAACTTGCAATGTTACATGCATAAACCATTGCAACAACGTTCGAGCTAATAGATAAGGACAAACATGTGCTAGAAAAAAAGGTAACAATTTGTTCGTCGAATGTTCATTTAATTTTGATTGCTTTGATTTATTTAACTTCTGAACCAGTTCCTTCTATGCTTAGTTTGCAACCTCTCTTAAGCTAATTATATATTATCAGTCGGTTATTCTACCAAAATCTATCAAAGCACAAGATATATTCACAGGATGTAAGATAAATGTTTTGATTATAATCTACAACGAGACATCGATTAAGGTGTCTGAAGTGTCAATTATCAGACAATAATCAAATTTAGGACATACTTGTATATTCTGCAAGGCTATTTATACATTTTACTGTGAACTCTGTTTCCTAATTTGTCCAAACCCCAGACAACTGTGTCAATGTTGACTAGTAATGAGAACATTTCAGGTGTACATCCATTAAAACGCTATTGGCAGATGTATCCTTATTTCGTTTAGCTCCCTTGGTATGACAAGGTGCAGGTGAGGTTGTTGTAACAATACGTGCGTCTTCAAATTCAGGAAGGTGCTGTCTTTGTACTTTCACCGCCTACTACAATTTCCACCTTAAGGGTGTGACGTATATATCTGATACACACGCAAGTTGTTGACAAAATTTGCTTATACAAGATAATAAGTAAAGTTTATATTTTAAACATTGTTTCAGGGAAGGTGATGGATTAGTGTACAAATTGAAAAACGTAAGAAGTAAACATGTTTTTATTACGTGTTTGTCACTTCCCGTTTCTTGGTGCGTAGTAAAGTAATTGCCTATCTTTTAGACGTATCACTGGATTCAGGGCCTCAAATCTGACGGTCGGTTCTAATATATGCAAGCAAGACGATTATTTAACCACACCCGTTACACAAGTATGGTTTTTCGTTAGCTATTACCTTATGAAATGCAACAGAATAATCCTGTCAATACCTATATTATTTGACTCTCTAACTGTTTACATAATCCTTTTGCCTTATGTTGACATAATCGATAGGTTTAAAAATCAAATTGTTCGTTCTTTTAAAGTATTTCAAAATGTAATTTACCTCTATAATTTGAAGAACAAAACCAGAAATAGCCGGGTAAAGGTTATTTCGGTACACGTTGGATTCCCTAAAGGAAGGTAGATCAATGCTTAGAATGTTTTATAGTACTTTTCCTTACCTGAGTTGCCGTTTTGGATAGCAATGACCAGCGCACTTCTCCCATCGTTGTCTGTGCAATTGATATTCAAATCCGGCGCATTTTCCAACGCGTATAGTATCGCCTTCTTGTCTCCCTTCTCTGCAGCTGCCAGGAATAGTTTCTCCATGGAGTCAAATCTTCCCGGTCCCACATCCAGATCCATTCCCGCATGCGAGACCTAAAGGTTGGCAGGAATACACCACAAGAAAAAGAAAGAAAGAAAATCGATCAATAGTAGGTAATCAAACTTTATAACTCCAAAATTGGTATTTGCACTAAAATGGTACACAAAAGTGTTAGAAAGTAAAATTATATCCGTACGGGAACAGATGAGAATGATCCTTTCGGTCTATCCAATCGATCCAAGAAATCCATGGTTGATATATAGTTTCCTGAATGTTATCAAAAGTACTCTTCATATCCAAATACCACAGCTATACACAACCACCATTCTCTTAATCCAAAAGAAAACTCATTGCCAAAGTACCGCCACTAGATTTCTAAAAATAATAGTCAGCGCATGCGTAGAATACTTTTATCATGTTTCTGTCTGTTGCCAAACGCGTCATTTATTGGTGCTGTATTATGAAGTGGCCTTTTTTTCCCTAGCTGTGGTTGGAAAACCCGTTTCTGTCGAAGCTTATAGCTTCTGGCGTGTGACCATGACAGCTGGTCGATTCTAATAGGAGTAGAGTGGTTGTTACGCACGAACAAACAAACTCTCTCATATCATTGTAACATCATCAGTGATGTGACAGATATAATGTTTTCAGATGTGAGTTAATTAATAAATATAAGATGTTCTCGTTGTTCTTTTAAAGGACTCTTCATGATAATTTGAAAGTATATTAGTTCCGCTTATATCCTATATAAATCTTTCAAAGTACGTTTAAATTTCAATCTTGTTTCAATTCGAAACAATTCTTATTCAAAAACGTTATTTTATTTCAATAACATCTTCATTTGGTACATAACAAAGTGAATCAGATTACAGCACACATAAAACGTTGAAGATCTCAAAGAAATTCATTGCAAAATGTATTCAAAATATAAGCAATATTAACAAAATAAAAAGCAATATTAAATCATCCTTACATGTAGTTTAACAGAATATTTCTTGTAGTTGTGTAAATATTCAGAACTACCAATAATAGCACAACAAGCTTATAATAACATTGTCAGACTTGTTAAGATTAAAGTAATAGTAAGTTAGTTACTGTTGCAAAGAATTATTGTCGCAAATGCAGTAAAATCGCAAACTATTTCCCAGTGGATAATTCTTTATGTTTTTATCATGACTATTATAACAAGTAAATAATAATTATAATAATGCATTTCATTTATAAAACGCATGACAAATAATCAAAGCGCTAAAAAAAATAGTACAACATGGCACACATATGTCTAAAAATATATTTAGTCTTTGAGTTATTGGGCTGTAAATTAATGTTCCAACGTAACCTATATTCTTGTCTTTTGATTGACATAAATCCAAGGTTTAAGGTTCGGAATTATTACATTGTTTAGAGTCAATCTGTGATCGTGGAAGTTATTTTCTGTAGTACAAACTTATATTCTACGACAATGCAAAGGTCACTTTAAATGTAAAAGAAATATATTAACAGATAAGGGTGGTTATGACTGTCCAAAACATATATCTTGAATTCTGTATCTACTTTAAGAAAATTATCTAAATTTGTTTGGGCGTTTTCTTAAATATTTAATGAAACAGATATTCATCAGACTTACAAAATGTCAATGGATATTTCATTTTTTTTCCGTTTTCCAGATGAGAGGATGTTGGAAGACATGTTTTAGTGTACTAAAGGGAATGTACCAGGTTTAAATCCTAGATAGTCAATACACTGGTTTTTCAATTACATGCGGTGGAAATATGATCAAATATGAATCGTTATAAAATACAGAGCAACGGATTTCGGTCATCTATGTCACAAATGGAACCCCTTAAAGTTAGATTCAAACAAATCTGTTTTATGTTCTAATAGTGTAATTTTAACAAGTTTTTGTAGAAAACAAATTCTCCTCTTTTGTACTCATGAAATAAATCCAGATACTAATGGGTAAAATAGTTCTGAATAAAAGTTATTCAGTGTAACTATGCTTATTTCTTAATTGTAACGTTTAATTAATATTAATGCTTATCTGAAATGGCACCGTCGTGCTTGATACAGGGTACATTCTATGTAGATCGTAAACGTGCTTTTTTCTTTCTTCCGATAAGCGGTTATGAATTTCTAACCAAATGACCATGCTGACATTAATAACCATGTTAGGACGGACAACCCATTTTGTTTAATATTGTTGAGTTGTCAGCATGATTAAGGATCGGAGAGCGTGGCGCTCATAACTGCTCAAAGATTTTGACAGAAACATAAATCAATGAACAACTAGTTATTAAAATGTCCTGATACGTAGACATTTCTTTAACGTATTGTTATTTTGGGATTTGTGAAATACATGTGGTGATTTATACTGCCACTGTACAGCGAAATACTTTTAAACCGACAAGCTGGCGACAGTCAAATAGCGTCCGAAGTAGCGTTAAGTACTAGTTTTACCAATTAAAATAATGTTGAGAGGAAAGGGCACTAGATCTAGGTCACGAATCTTGCATACACAGATTTACTGAGGATTTTACACACTCCTTTGGTATTTGATAGGTATTTTATTTGATTCTCGCACAAGTTCAATATGCTTGGAAAGCTTCCCCTGTTCGAGTAGGATATTAACACTACAACAAAGCAGCTGTCGATGGATCATACACCATAAGTGGAGTGTCAACAGACGTGACCGAAATTTGAAATCGTCGTTTGCAAGCATCAAGTATGTGATTGCTTTTTTTCTTGTCGGACAATCTATCAAATGCTTTGCAAATATTTAGAGCGGATTGTGGTAAAACAAATAACAATTTCCTGTGAACATGTTTGGTGACACCGGCTGAATTGTAATTGTTGCGTTGTTGACCTTGACATATATGCAATATGATGGTACCTTCAAGAAATAATTAAGCTGTGATTAGACATCCATAATTCATGCTAACATCTAGTTATTGTGGGGGCTATACAGGAGCAGAGCACGAAATGAAAGAATTGATAAACATATGTGCATTAAAACTTGCCACGAAAAGAAAAACATCTGTAAAATTTGAATCTATTATATCTGTTAATTCCGGTGTTATTTTTGAGAATCTCTTTGTTTTTGAATACCATAGATATTTTCAAATTAATCTCATTCATTATGTTTATTTATTCTCCCATAATATTATTAGGTTGGTAGTGCATATTGGTACCAACATCTATGTATTTATTTATTTTTAATCGATTTCAAAAACAATGATATGTTAGGCCATTTAGGTCAGTCAGTAAAAATACTGAGGCCATTGAATATACTTCAGTTATTCTGGGTAAAATATGGCAATTTATTGCTATTTTGGTATTTGATCAGTACATAGAGAAATAACTCTTTTTAATCTACCAATTTCTGTTTTAGATTTGTTGAAATCGTTGTCGTTATAAATCAACAGAAATTCACCTTTTGACATACGATCTTACAAATTATTGAACTTGTTTGAAAATTATGTTTTTAAATATGTTCTAAGGTTAACATATAAACATCTGCTTTGCCTAAAGCAACACAGGTGGAATATAAATGAGAATTACGTAGGTAATTACATTGTTCACAAAAGGTCATAGCTTTAAAACTCGCAAGAACGAAATGTCGAGTACAAAGAATACCCCGTAGTTACATTAAGATGCAGGTGCGGATGAGTCTTATCTAGATTGTTATCGGCATGTTTGTTTGCTTAACTCTAAGGGTTCTTTGTGTATCTGTTTTCCATAATATGAGCATTTTCGCATACAGTATTAAACGGAATCCGTTGGTTAAACTATGCAATATGTGCAGAACGTGATTCTTGAAGTCAAGATAATATCTAAGCTATCCTGTTATCGTTTGAAAGAAATAGTCTATTTAAACACTTCTATCTACGATATCACACAGCTTACTGTCAGTATTTACCAATATGAAATCCAAAACTTGGTAGTATCACCTTTCATATTCAAACAGAGTTCTGTGACAAAATGATCCATAACCTACATACGCCTCTCATCGGGTCAAACTGTCAAATGGAAAATTTCTCTTTATTTACTATGATGGTGATCGTTGATAAGAATGGAATACTGACAAGAATATCTTGCGTACATCTAAAACACGGACTTCTTTTAATGAAACACCGGCTTACACAAGCTTTGGCATGCGTGCTGTATTAATATAAACTTTAATCTCAATTTCACTACGCGAAAACATTTTCTATACAAATACTCCGCGTTATAACAGATGTGTGCAATCGCAGCCTGTTTTCAGCTAAGTTAAATATTACTCTTATTTTAACAGTTGTAGTTTGAACTATTTATTGATATCGGTAGTTCTGTAAAGATAATACACATAGTTTTCATATTTTTTGAAATGTAGAAATTGTCGTTTTCTGATAAGATGTTGTATTAAATTCATTAATAGCACCTGACTGAATTAAATATGAAGAAATATATACTTGACGTGAAATTCACATACAGAAACGAGTAATTTTAACGTAAGTTTAATTCATCTTAGATACTTTCTTTTAATCTTACACAGAGGTAAACCATGTCACAAAGGATGGCTGTGGCATATGCCACAGCATGCCATAGTGGCATCTGCAAGAGTAGCGAGAGAAGGAGGAGGAAGCTTGTGTACACTATGGCAGTTGGTACCAACTAAGAGACAAGACAACATGGCAAAAGCGGCACTGTCAACACTAATTAAATACTACTACAATAAAAAGTAAGATGACCCTCTGAGCTGTGATGGACTCCATTAGAAATCACAGAATGTTGAAATGCTACTGTGTACAAAGGCATCGTGCTTCTCGACTCCGGCATTAAGTAGCACATGCCACAGGTATCCTGAGTGGCATAATTTCGCTGTGTTAATCTCAGTTTCAATGAGACCCATTTATTATGCCATGTTCTGTTTAACTTTTACTCTATTATCATATAACTGGGTTATCGAATTCGCTCTATTCAATTTAGATTATTAGGCCCTGACTACTACCAACTCTCTTAATTTACATCTTACTATAAGGGTTATTGGTTATCAAACCTCTACTCATATGTCATACTAAAACAAAACGGCTTGGTAAGACGAGAGTAAGCAGTTGTTTGATTGGGGGCCGGAGTATTTGAATCAATATTATGATCCCATACTGATATAGTTGCACAAAATTTACCAACTCGGAAACCATCATGTTTATTCAATTCTAACAACACCACTGTGTGGCTATGTGAATTGGAACTGTTATCTCTTCTCCTAATCAGTAGGAATATCTTAATGGTTAAGCATCAAGAATGGATCCCTTCTATCATGATTCAAGGAGATAAGAGGCGAGCTCGATAACACAAACACGCCGGACGCATTTTGTAGTACACATAGAGAACCTGTCAAGTGGAATTAAAGCTGGCCCAATTCAAAGTTTGCAAAAGGATTGCATAACAGGAAACATGTAATGCATAGTGTCTCTCCTACGAGAGTATAGAAGTTTAGATACAAAGTAAGGGGGGAAACTTGAAAGTTACTCTTAACTTTTGTTTGTTGTGTTCACATAATGCAATATTTAAAATATGTATTAACGAGTCATTCTCCAACAAATTATACAGACCAATCTGAATATTATTGAAACAGGATATCATGATACTTATGACAGTTTAACACTAAAGATAACATAAATAAGCATTTCAAATGTTATCTATCAAAACATTTAAATTTAACATGGGCTATAATTGTCAACGAACTGTAAACTCTTTCAAAAGCAGCAGCATGATATGAGTACAGACAATTCATTGCAGCCTTTAGACATACCCACTTGTAGCTTATAATTACCATATTAAACACCTAATATTCGCAGGATACACCTACTAAATGTTACAATAAACCTAGCTCGATAAAGGAAGACACCTACTAAATGTTACAATAAACCTAGCTCGATAAAGGACGTTCCTCACTAATAAGCCATTTAGCAAGGGCAGTTTCCATTTCCAAAAAGGAGCGCTGATACAGCCAAAGGCAACACATGTTTGCTTCCTAAATGTAGCCTACATATTGACATGATATATGTGAGGATCTTGTGGCTAGTGCTGCCTGAGGAACCAGGAGACAATGACATATCGTATGGGCCGGTAGTAGGAAGATATTTTAAGAAAGACGATACACCATCTAAAACGTAGACCAGGATGGCAATTAGCATAGAAAGCAGCTGGAAATGAGACATGTCGTGTTGCATAAGCGCTTGAGTTAAGATGTAATAAAGATGTTGCAAATAACTCTGAAATGGACTTGTGTTCACAGAATAATTCATCTAAACTCTCTATTAGGTGAGTATTCTCCTAACTTCTAAACATTGTATATAATTATATTGAAACAGGATATCATAGCCTTTATGAAAGATTTAACATGATGATGTATTTTAAATTCCTACGTTCATCTTCTTGGATTCACTATTAAATTTGACTTGAGCTATAATGGTCAACGGATTATAAACTGTTGAAATAAAATCAAATATTTCCAAACATCACATTATCATAAGCTGTTAGTCAATCCTACGAGGAATCACTCTTCCTTGTCGTTTTGAGCACATACAATTATTGCCAGCTCGTAAACATACCCACATGTAGCTTGTAACTACCATATCAAACACCTATTATTCGCAGAATACACCTACTTAATGTTATAACAAACCTAGCTCGATAAAGGAAGTTCCTCACTAATAAGCCATTTAGCAAGGCTAGTTTTCATTTCCAAAAAGGAGCTCCGATACAGCCAAAGGCAACACAATGTTTGCTTCATAAATGTAGCCTACATATTGATAATCACTTTACTTGAGGTATGCATAAGGTGCTCTTTGTGTTGTGTTATTACATGCACATGATATATGTTAGGATCTTCACTATCTTGTAACTAGTGTTGCCTGAGGGACCAGGTGACAATAAAAGATCGTTTGGGCCGGTAGTAGGACGTCATTTCTAGAAAGGGGATATACTATCTGAAAACGTAGACCTGAACGACCATTAGCATAGAAAGCAGCTGGAAATGAGATATGGCGTGTTGCATATTGCTCTTGGGACTGTAGAAATGTTGTTACAAAGATGCTTCAAAATACTCTAAAATGGATTTTAAAATGTGAGATTTGTTCAGCAAAAACAATGCCATGTGCTTTATTTTTTATTTGCACTAACCCGTACATGTTTGACGTGGTTTCATATATTGGTGCAAATATACAAGAATTAGAAAAAAAACCTATTATCACGGCAATTGCCTGTACGATTTTGTATACAATCATTCAAGGCACCAAGACTCATCGTACTGTTGTATGTTAGTTGATAAATCGAAAAAGTATGTGTGTGATATATACTTTACGTAACTTATGGCGTTTTATTCGGTTATTATTTGCTTCTTGAATATTAAAATATGAAGCTTAGGTATTAAAAAGAGTATGTTACTAAGATACGAAAATATTATATACAGATAAGGTGATATTTACAATGCTTTGAATGACCTCATAAGAAAGAAAGAGGACTGCATAAGAAATATGAATAATTCTATGGACAGGTGCGCGGGAGCCCGGTCTACTATTGCAGTGCAAATTGACAACACATCCATATTTGGAATGTCTAGTGTCTCGTTGGTCAAAATACATCTCGCCTTTTATGAGCGTCATAAACATATAAGGATCCTTCATCACTCTACTTATTTATAGTGCTAGGCAATACAAAACAATATGTTAAGTGTAAAATTAAACCCATTTGCTTAATGTTTTGTTTTCACGAAACCGTGCTCATTTTTATCGCACATGAATATGACATATCTTAACGAAAATAATTGCATTGGAGAACATCTCATCGAAGTTATGAGATTTTTTCGCACTTTAGTAAACAACTTTTACATACATTTTTACCAAATATGCACAATCTGAATCGACATATATTCAATTAAGGGGCACATTGTTTTATTGTCACAGTTCAGCAGTTTAATAAAACAGCATTACTCAACACCATTATGAAAGGAAGACAATTGGATCTAACGTATATTTAATTTTGGTCAATTGTGATATACCATTTTGATTGAATTGTTCATCAGGCATCCGTTATATTAGATAGCTGTCTGAGAGCATTTGATAGACGATATTTAATTAATGTTCCTTACAGAAATCCACCAACAATCAAGATACCATTAGATGCCAAGAAATGCATCGGTTTCACAGCACTCTTATTATTCACAAACTCGTCTCAAATCAATCTGGGAAACACATTGAAGTTTTAGGCGAAGGTTCTATTCGTCCACATTTGAGTGTATTGAACCAACGTATAGAAACATAAACTCTTGTTCTTTTAAGTGACATAAAGTTTGTTTTTTAGTCTCAATTGTCTGAACTACTGAAATGCTCTCGGTGTTTGTTTAATCTGGCTAAAAAATAAACCAAACAGCTAATATTTTAGAAAGAGATATTGATATTGACAAAAACGATTTTACAGCCTCCTGGACTTTTACTCAGTAAATGGTGCTGCAAAAAATTCTCTTTTTTCATTTCTCGGAACTAAATTTCAAACGTCGAAGTCAGTTATTTCACTGCTTCTATAGGATCTGAAAAATATATTTCAATTTAAGGTATTTGCTTGTTGCCGCTTATTGCAACAACTTGAATACAATACAACAAAGGGTTAGATGCACGGTGTTTCTTAGTGACCAATTTGGACTTTGATAACAAAGGGCATCGGTGTTGTCATTATGATTCCCCAATGGCCGAAAGTAACCTAGGGAATTTACAGTTTATTAAAAGAGTAGGTACCTATCATTGAACAAACTGGACACTAATCATTGAAACGGCCCCTACTATCTAAGGTTTGTGTGATTTACGTTCTTTTCTGAAAAGACCTGTTTGTATTATCCAGTAAGAAACAGCGGACAAGTATGAATAATCTCGACTGTATTGTTGTAAAACAAGTAATTCCTTGATATAATATAGTTTTCATATAATTGCTTACCACGTTGTCATATAATTTCTCACCTAGGAGTAATACAATGCTTACAGCCCAGGAAGTTCTTTAATTATTAGTTAAACATGCTTTGGAGCTCCAACAACTTTAGATATACTTAAAGCAAGCACTACTGCATAACATACTTTATTCAATTATAAGAACGTGGCTTAGACTGGACGAAGATGTCGCTATGACATAATGTTGTCTTCCAGCTGTTACATTCATGTTCATAAACCGTGTCTCACGTTGTCCAAGTCTATTCAATTCGTTTCCTTGCAAACTATGACATAATGTTAACTTTGAGTTGTTAGTTTCATGTCGATGAACAGTGCCCCATGTTATACATCTATTCAATAATATAAGTCAATTCTTTCAATGCAACCTAGAGTAGAATTACGTTTAAGCCTTTCAGACAGGTGTCATTAACTTCACTACGGAACAGTATATAGCAGCCAAATTGGGGAAGCACACATCTTGTCTTATTATCATGGTGAAAATTGTTCATCAAATAATGATCACATTGTAAGCCATGACAAAAATATGGTTCGACAGTTTCTGATTAAGTGACCTGGTATTTGAAAAGTAGAACACCAATATTGTCATTATGACATTTCTATAGGCAGCAAATGACCTAGTTTTTTTGCAGTATGATTAAAGCAGTCATCAAAGGCAAAGATGGACACAATTGGCATGTTACTTTTCGCAGTATTATACGTCATATACGATATACAAAATGAAAGCACGTAGTTTAACCCTTGTCCTAAAATCTATTGTACACATGCGTGATCACTCACAGTTACAGATGTGTTATTCAGCATCTGTAGGTTAGGACCAATTGGTATTTTGTCACATATCGTATTTTCATTTGCATAAACAATTTAACTATACAATATATAGAATAACTTCATATGTATCAGCACGTTTAGAATACCCAACGAGTTAAAAAGTAATATCGAACTGACAAAAGTTGATAACTTCCTTTACAGATGGTTCAAAAAGATCTGAGGCAATCTTGACAATACAAACACTAGAAATAGTAACTGTCAAGTGTCAAATACAGCTAGTCCAACTTTTAAATGACAATACTATTGAATAATAATGTTGAATGAATGAAAATAGTTTGAATCAGGGTGCCTTTCCCGATAGGATCCCTCAGTGAAAAGAGATATAATAAGAGACCTTCACTTATTAAGAAGTTCACGATTGTATTGAACGATTGATTACACTGACCCTGAAATAGCCATACACATTGCTTAATTTGATAAGCTTTGTAGTTTATCAAACCCATCAATATACAATAAGTAACACATAATAATAATAATAATAATAATAATAATAATGCAAGGTGATTTATAGTGCACTATGCCTCCTTGACTTTGTTATTCCACGCAGCCTCAGCACACTTTACAGAGTTTCGCTAATCATTGTGCCCAATTTACACTACATTG
>JAUMTS010401048.1:0-13755 GCA_032273385.1 Ophiopholis aculeata | reverse complement strand
GTGGGTGAAGTTTTTTTTTCTTCAAAAACTCCCTAACCCCCCCCCTGAAATCGAATGGTGCGCCCCTTAGAGGGTTTCAATTTCTCACTTCATTGATCATGTCTGTCAATTATGTCAAGTTTTTTACCCTTTTCAATTTGCTTTTTCTCCTCTTTCAATTTTTTTGCTGATTTGGAAGAAAGAAAATTGGGAAAAATGAGTGAAAGGTTGATTGTGGCAAATCTCTTCTGTTGTGTCACAATATTGATGGTGGGGCTTGGCGCATTTGTTCTCACTTAGTGTCACATTACCTAGCTGTGTCCTATAGCAAGCAATCTATCCCTGGCCTGTATGGCGCAGTATTCATCCTGACGCTGCCGCCAGAAAATCTTGCCATGCATTGCTTGATGACTAGCTAGCGAGGCAAAGCTTGAGCTATATCTGGCTTGCCTAGCCTAGCTCGGCTTGTAATGAGAAGTATTATCTTGAATGTCTTGAGGGCATGCTAAGCTTAGTAAGAGACAAGTCTATGCAGTATTAGGCATGTCCCGCTTTAATCGCTTGCCTTGCGGAGTCTGTATCAGACTCGGGTGTTAAATAAGAAAGAAAAAAAGTCAAATTTAACAGGCAAATTTAGTGTAAAGATTTGCCTGAAGTGAGAGTATCTGATGTCCGCATTACTTAGATGAGGATGTATAGCCGCATATAACTGACATTGTAGTTTCATTCATGCTCTTTCTTATGACTGTGTTACAAGTGCTCGGGCATACTAGCCATGTAAATTGGAATGGTGTTTTTTAATATTGCCAACGGAGCTTTCCTTAATTTACACTGGAATTAGGCTCAATTTCCATGATCTGTCCTATCTTATTTAACAATGAGATTGCTGGGTACAACTTAGATTGAGGTGGATTAACACTTAGGAGAACAAAATGTGACTTTAATATTGAGACAGTTTATTTCTCTTTTCCAAATTTTAGAATTTAGCCTTCCCAATTTGTTAATAAATAAACAAAACTTAGAGTGGATTACACTTGGCTTTCAGTGCTCAACTAAAAGGTCAATGCCCTTAGGTTAGCCTTTAAAATTAAAAACACTTAAAATAAATAAACATTTGATAGGTTAAGCCATGAAGCTATACTGAAATGATTATTGTTTAAATGTTTAACTAACTCAGTTACCAAACCATAAATGTTCTTATGATATAATTGTTTAGCCTTTTGTTTATATATCAAAAGGAGTTAAATTTTGTTTCATTTTAAACTAAGATCTTTTTGATGATGCAATTAAAGAGGGAAAATTTTAGATTTTAAAAACGTTATCTTCAACAATTACGATTAAAACTTATGAAGAACTTATTGCAAGATTCAGCATCAAGTTCACGTTCATGATTGAAAGTTGTGTTAAGTAGCTGTACCTGATTTTATTATCAGTTTGGGGCTTTATGTAAACAAGCATAATTCCAAAATAATGCTCAGTGGAGATATATATCCCATCTCTGAGGAATTAAACAAACACCTGTTGAGCCTGACCTTATGACCCCACTAGGTCATAGGTCATGGGGACACCTGTGGCGATATATCTTTCCCCCTTCACGGTGACCTTGCAGTGTTCACCCCTATCCGAAATGAATGATATGCTCGGCTGTAGAATTGTGAGGCGCTTTAGCATCGTATCTCATCAAGTCTCTAAGGGGTTTGTAACATAGAACATTTGCCCCAGGGGTAACAAGGTTCATCTGATGCCTGATGGTTAGCCTAATCCACAAGGAATTTATCTTGGGAGCCTTTGGGAGCTTGCCAATTTGACCCTGTGACCTCCGATGGTAGAACCAAATCCAGGGGTCAAGATTTTTTGTAGCGGGGTCATGTAACAACAGTATGGCGCTAGTGTATTGAGTTCAGCGATCCCTGGGGAATGATCTTTCGCAAATTGAGGATTTGGGATGTGATCTGGTGGGGTTAACTCGCTGATCCAAACGGATTTACAGTCCTGTTTTTCTATCAGAAAATGATATGGTTACAATGTGCCTGGAAGATGTGGTTTTAGGTCAAAAATGCTGTAGTGAAAAATGGTTGTACACAAAGCTTTTACCGTATTCACCCTTTTATATTGTGTTTTGATACCGAACACAGTAAGTAAAAGTAGAAAATGTGAGACTTTTCAACAAGTCTGTTCAACCTAAACACACTTAGCAACAGATAAAAGAATGTACTCATCGATTTGTCAAAATCTTTACCTCACACTTGTGTGTTAAAAGGAAATTACCTGGCTACAAGTTGATACACCTGTGTTTCCATGGCAACCGTATTCCCATGGAAACCATACCTGTCAAAAGTACACTGTTTCCAATCATAGATCAATGTTCTTGTGTTTTGACTGAGTGTGTATCATTTTTTATGAAATTGTGAATTAGCTAGTTGCAGATGAATCCAGGTGTTGTCAGAACTGGTTTTTCACTGGGTTTTCATTTAAACCGGTGCAGTGCATACTGGAAACTAGGTCTCAGTTTTGGGTTTAATCAAGAAAGTTCTTTTTGTACGGTAATTGGTTAAATCAAAGAATTAAGCTAATTTCATCATGTGGTAATTGATTACATGTAGAAACAATTTGTTGGTTTATAGCAAAATAGACCAGTAGTTCAAAAGTTGATCAGCATGGAAGTTTTTATACTCATGAAAATAAAAATGTTCAATTTTCATAACTTTTCCAACTACCATATGCTTCCTAAATGATTTATTGAGGGAACCTAAACTTTGAAAAAATATTTCCCTGCAAAAGTTGATATTGAACATTTGGATGTTTTCATATTACCTTTCTACACGTTAAATGATGCCGAATATGCTGTAGGAGAATTGGACATACATTCATCCCTACGGCACAGTCCACTAGTTTACATTTTATAGCATTAGATTTAAATCAAACTAGGGATGAGTCACAATACCCAAAATGAATAGAACCCATCTCTGTGTTGCATTAAGAAATGTATGACATTGAACTTTGCACTAGGTGGTTGTTACATTGCAGATTATCAAGAAATACACATTCTTGTGGGGAAACATTTCATTTGTGATTAGGTGCCAGTAGTCGGTGGATCTGACATAAAGTGACAAAAAGGAGGACCGCCTATTTTATCCATTCATTTCTCAAAGACTCTTTGGTTCCTAACTTCCGGCTTGGCTAATCACCTTCATATATCATTCTATGCCTGGCAAGTCGGGATCGCCAAAAACAAAGGGTCCGATTTGTGAACTTTCCCTGATGGTGTTAAATAGTGTGTCAATGGTTCTATGTGATGGATGGCTTATATTTCGGAAACAAAATATCAAAGCAAAGGTAATTTGTAACAGTGGCAAAAAGAAAGCGGGAACCAGCAAGCCAATGATGATGAATTCTGGCATGAAATGAGAAATGGCCGCTAATGCTACCCAGATGTTGAATCTCTCTGATTCTCTCTTCTCTTTCCTCCCTGCTTCTAGTCATCAAGATAAAATGCCGTATCCCAGTTTTGTTCTCAGTCTAGATACAAAAGGCTTTTTAAAATATCTAGTTACTACATGTACTATATGTTGAGGTTGTAGCATGGTTTCTGATTCAGAGATACCAAGTCGTATTTTTGTGTTTTGGATGACATTTTGCGTATAGATGCTATCACCATTATTAGTATCAGGAATACTTGTAGGGTCTATCAGAAATGGTTTTAGCTTAGATCTTGTTTGGTAAGAGCAAAAATAGAAAAGAGGATTTGTAATTCAAAAGCATGTAGGCATACTATTATTAAGACCGAACAGCAGCAACAATGATTGCATGCATGCTTCCCATTTGGCGTGTTTGGAGCAAAGAATTGTTTCCAAAACAATCATGCTAAAAAAATTGGACATAGAAACTGTGCAGTTTTTTTTAGTATCTTTTTAAAATTGGGCTGAGGCTTCATCCATTGAAGCAATAGTGGGTACTGATTTCTTAAAGTTCCTCCGATTAAAAAAAGGTGCATTCTCTGCCTGCTTGCCCCCTCAAGTCATGAAGTTTTGAGGTTGGAAAGTCTGACATACCCTTTGCACGAATGTGATAGCACTCAGATCAGAAAGACTGCTTGGAAGTCTGGTCTTAATTGCCATGCAAAATGGTAAATGTAGGATTTGAAGGTGATCTAACTGTCTGTAAGGAAGCTTACAGCACTTGGATCGGAAATAATTGTTTAGTACTTTTTTCACATGGAAGTATGGTCTTTCCATGCATCATTGTGCATGTTAGTTTAGGATTTGAAGGTGATCTAAAGAACTATCTAAGCTGTCTACAGCACTTGGATCGGAAAGAATTGTGTAGTACTTTGTCACATGGAAGTATGGTCTTTGCATGCATCATTGTGCATGTTAGTTTAGGATTTGAAGGTGATTCAGGCCATGCCATTGATCTTCCTATAGGAAGTAATACAGGCAGTCAATGTAACTTCCTATATGGCTGATATAGGGAAGTTATCAACATCATAATGAGCCATGTATACGGGTCTTATGCGACCTATTAAAGGGGGTTAAGTTACCCCTGTCAAATTTATTATGGTTTGATGGGAAATTGTTAAAACATGAAACTGAACATGAAATGGGGTAGGAACAGTACGATAGAGATGTCAACATTTGTATAAAATGTTTTTCACATTAGTATATTCATTATTCATGCAGATGATTTTAAAACTAAATATTGTGTTTTTTGTCTGTTTTCTTTTCATGTCATCTTTGACTGATGTCTCTCTTTACCTGATGATGATACATAGGTAAGTACTAAGTGATATTTGGTCAAAAATTCAAGAATTTTACAGCATCGTTAAATTTATGTATATAATAAGTAAAAACAAAGTTAAATTTTATTAATCTGCTGGTTATGTGACTATGCATCTGATGGTGAAACCAATGTAACTGGATCATCACATCATGAAATCAATTGACTATATCAGATAGGGAAACAACCCAAGTAGAAATGACCATCTAAGGACAACTTGATAAGGAGGTCATCCGGGGACATGGTAAACAAACTCATAGGTCAGCTTGGGACACTTGTGTTTATTTTGTGGTGGTTGGTCAGTTCTGTGTGGACATTGGTGCAAGAATCCTCTGTCACCGTTTCTGGATGATGTCATTGATGATACGTTACCATGGAAACTACAATTTTATTTTAAGGATCGGTATTATGGAAACTCAAAATTACAAAAAGGACTGAAAAATTACATCCTTTCTTATTTTTTAAACATTTATGCCAATTTGATGTGCATATTTCCAATGATGCATACATGTACAAAACTTCTGCCAATAACGTCCTGTAATGTGTGTATTAACTCGTGTTGAAGTGCAAATGTTGACAAAAGTCATGAAATTGTAAAAAAATTGAAGCTTTTGCTGAATGCTTGTCAGTGACACTGATAAGCACTTTCATAGAGACATCATCAAAGTATTAATGTGACTTAATGTACTTTACCCATTGTCATGGTCATCTACACTCTCACGGTGTTAATGCGATTGGTAAACTACAGATTTCACTCAATTCTACAAAAGATATACATATTGGCCACCTATAGCTAGTCTCCGAGCACAGGATTCTCCGCTCACATCTCAAGTATTTGTCAATATGATAAGTCTTATTTACAGTTCCTCTGTCAATTAGCCTTTAGACACCTCTAAGTTTGCTATATCAACAACTTAGGCTACTAGGCTGAATCTCCTAGAGTGTTTGCATTAGGCATGGTTGAGGCTAGGGTTGCAGCCCATTTATTAGCATTACATGCCCAGCTCATTGAAATCATTACAATTACGATGAATGCGATTTTTAGATTGGCAACGTAAACTGATTTTGTGTATTTATGATGGGCATTGTTAGATAAAGTTAAACTGAAAAGCTTTTGATTTCTGATTCTGGTTTAGGATTACATTTAGTCCGAGGGGTACTCGGGTATAATTTGGGTAGCAATTAAGTGCATCTGCAAGGAGCAATTAGGTACTTATTTATATACAAATTACCAATTTTTCCAAAAAAAGTGACACATTTGTAAAACTTAATTGGATAATTTTTGGCTTTTCCTGAATTGCTGAAAAGGTTCACCACATATACCAAGCACTGTATTCCAAACAGCATATAAAGAAAAACTGAGATTTTAAAACTCATTATTTAAAGATAATCCCATTTGTGATAAGAATCAAGAAATCTGAATAATGCACCCTTTTTTGAAACTTTTCAGCGCAAGTTTGAATCAGTGCAAACAACTCGTCAACGTTGTTTTCAACAAGTATGTTTTTGTATATTAACCCATTTCATTAAATCAGATCAAATTTTTTACCAATCTTTGGAGGGATCGGCTTACCAATTGTTGAGATTTCACCCAGGCATAATATTTTTGTTCAATTTTCTCTCTGAAAAAAACTATCATGCATGGATTTGTCTAATTTGAATAACTCAATGCATCTCTGTAATGACATTATGTAAACTGTAACGTTGAGAAAAATGAAACCGACGCTTCAGACACATGAATTGCAAAATATTTCACTCTAAGTGTGATTGAGCGCGCTCATTACTAATTCACGTTTTGAAATTGGCTTGTTTACCCTGACAGTTCCCTGGATCAATCTTTTGCCTGTTTGAAGTTTAACACCATTTGCAATTGTATATTTTATTCCAAAAAAGGTCATAAGAGAGTTGGCGTTATTTACAATTAACACATTAAGCGGTCCCATTAGGTGTTAAAAGTCATCATATCAGAGCTGATTTAACACAGAGTTTTCACACTTTGTTGCCAGACTATGTTGACCCGAGTGTCCTGGGTGATCTCTGTGCTGTGTGCCGCAATCCCCAACCTCATATGCTTATAGCTACATTCAGTGAGAAATTTGTACAGTTTTCTCTCCCCAGCCGACCCACATTTGTTTGGATTTCTTTTACTCTATGCATTGCAAGTAGCTTAGTTTTGGCAAAGCAATAGTTTTACTTAAAGTCCCAGCGCAGCTGACATGGCGTGCGTTTGTTCCGCTTCTGCGAGCATCCGTGTCTTTAACCTGGGCCGTGTCTTGCACATGCGCCAGTACCGGGTGACAAGATACGGCAATAAGCGGCTGACTGAAGATTATTAAGAAAGCAATTGCCGAGAGATGGCGCGAGAGATTGCAACGTAAAGTGGCAAAATTGTACGACTCGGTCTCCCTTGATAACACCTGTCCAGGCAGCTGTGACATTAGGTTGGGTAACGTCTTTTGCATGAGATGGCATTAGGCAAAACATCGCCACAACATTCTTTACGCGCCGACCTATATAGAGCCGCCCGCCCGCCTCAACTGGGATGTAACCTGTGGTAACACCTCGCGAGTCTCGTAACTGATTTCCAGCTCTCTGGTGTGACCATGTTTGGTACGGTTGATTACAAGTTAAGCTTAAACAACTAACAGGCCCCGTAGTTGAGAAATTAGCCAGGTAGATTCACTCAGCCCAGTTCTAATTTGATGTTGTGATGAAAAGACCGCAGGCCGGGTAATAGCCAGTCCTATTTAATTTTTAATTGGACGGTTTCTCATTTCATATCACTTTTCTTGTCAATATCGCAGGTTTGAGTTGAGAAAAGTTATGAGAAAGTTGAATTGGAAAATTGGGTAGCATTCCTCCGAGAGAAATCTAGTTGCATGTGATTGCACTGGGGGTTTGGAAATCTCCAAACTGCTAAATAATTCCGCAAGCAGGGTCTCTATGGGCGTCCTGAGTGACAGCTTATGCGATTTTTAAAGTGCGCGTAGTACATGATGGTAGTCATAAACTATGCCACTGCTTTTATGTAAGGGCGGTGACACTATAAGACACGGGCATATCTGGGGGACATCATTTGTCCGATGTGTTAGGAGCCGCGGCGGAGACTGGTTCGTTAGGGACCATGAAGTTGACCTCGTTTTGCGCTTGAGATAGCCAATTTACGTGTCGGAAGTGACCATTAACAACAACAATTTTCTTTCTGACAAGAGTAGAGCATTGATGATACTGTGGTGTTAGTTTAGCGTTAGATGGCCATTTTGTTGTTGATATTCTTGTGTTTTCTTGTAGGAGTTTAGCTTGAAAGAATTATCAAGCTCTTATTTCTTTGTAATGAAAAAACACTCTAAGGAGAAAGATTTAATATATATTGCGTGGAAAGATCATAAACTTCAGATGAAAATTTGATAATTTGGTTGTTAATTTTAAAAGCAAACGAAAAATTATATTCAACCATTCTCTTTTTAAATTTTTACCAAATGAGTGATTGAGAGTTACTGCTATTAAAATGATCAATCTTAACAATTTCTTGATAATTTCACCATTCCTGGCAAAACGTAAATGACCATTTCATAGCACCTTGATCTTACATTTTGACAGGATTTGAATTTATCCCATTAAAGGGAAGGCTGATAGATAGAGAATGGTATTATAATCCCGTGAAATTGAATTTGTTTGGCAAAAACTCATCACACTTGATCGCATCAAGCACCATAGTTGTCAAATTACTCGCTACTTCATCAGGTGTCTGTTTTATTTAAACTTGGCAATTATTTGCAAGTTTATCTCATCAGCGTATCGCATCAACTTATAATAAGCATCTTCAATTCAAATATAAATGGCCAAATCTAATATTGAAATAAATCTTTGTATTTGTAATTTAGTCAATTTAATCTTAGTCGGTCAGTATACAAAAAGAGCCAATTTAGTCAAAAGCAAATTGTTTCATTCTTGATTTTTTTTAGAGATAAAAAGAAAAAATGGTATGGGTTTAAAACCCTGAGAGAAATGCAGTTAAAGAAGACTATTAGTGTGCTCAATAAAACCAATTGGCATGGGATCGGAGTTTTGTGACAATTGATTAAAACGGTAATTAAGCAGCCGTAGTTTTTCAAGTCTCGCACCTAGTGTTTCTACATTGCTACTCGACAGTTTGATTGTCGTTTTGATCGTCCCTTTTGTCATCATAACTAATTTGAAATCTCAGGATAGGTAGCAAATTGAGTTGTCATGAGCAGCCATTGTTGAGGAAAGTCTGCTGAGGATTTATTGTCATAAGGGCATCTTATACATCAACTGATGTGGGATGCGTTTTCTTTGCTGTGTTAAAATTTATTCTTCTCTGTGTTAAATTGTCTCTGCTTGTGCTGTTTGCAAAGCATTGTGGGGGATAATCGATAAGGAATCCATGGTAATCGTATAGTGATACCAGGTTTTCTCTCAGGGCATCCCGCAGTTGGGACGTCCGCAGCTTTATCTGTCGTGTCCCGTAGGATGAAAACCAGTATGGTCCGCATCGTTAAAACGCTTTAAATAAAAAAGTACACAGGAACTCTTGTCTCGGTCACGATAGTGTCCCGGTAGATCGGATGAAGGATTAATAATGCAGATAAGCCCGCAAGGCCCGACTGTTATCTATTTCTTATGAATGAAGCGATATAGATAGTTTGCATCATGAGAACGGCCAGCGAGCTGGTTTACAGTGCACAGGGATGGAGAGGGATTTGGCTGCCCGTAGATACTGGCATATATCAGATGTAGTCAGCGCTTTCTAAGGCTAATTTGTAGTGCATGTACTCCACTATGGGACAATGTTTGATCTGTTTAACAAGATTTGGGAAACTGCCCTTGTATTTGTACTTTTTGGGATGTTGGTTACTTGGTTAAAAATCCCCAAATGTATAACTCGTAATATTTACTGATTTGCTTTATCATGACATTTACAGGCAAAATGATACAGTTGTTTGATCTGTTTTGCAAAGTCGTAGAATGTTGTTCAATCTACTGTGTATTTATTGTTCCTTCAGATGGATGGGATGGTGCAACCTCTTCCGAGATTTATTGGACCAATAGTTGAATGAAAAAAAAAAGGAGAAAAATTAAAAACACGGCCAGGCAAGACATTATTACTTTAACAACTTATTCTCTAATTCTATATACTTTGCAACAGTCCATGGTCGCATGGATAGAGTTGAATTCCCAAGCCTATTTCGTTTGTGGTTTCAAACAATCTTAACCAATTTTCATCTTGCCGTCGTTTTGACAGTAAACTGACTAAAGTCAATCAGGAATTTAAATTGGCTTTAGTGGCTTCTGTTTCCAACCTGAGTTTCACGTAACGTCAAGAGAGAACCGAAGGGTTGGGTCACAGGAGAGACGCGTTCTCTGTTAACTTCTTATCCGCGATACCGGTGGGAAATTTATAAAAGGGAATGGGCACCTTTTTAGTAATATTCTTTGCCGTTTGTGAAGTCATGGATGGAAAACTATATTATGAGATTGTCAACACCCAAGCTTTATATATTTTGTATAAAGTGGAAAGTGCCATGATATTGTTACGTTGACGTTTTTCACAGCATCGGGTGTTGCTCGCTGAGTCGGGTCAAACTTGTGATTGGAGATAGGCTTTAGAAAGTGGACAAATATTAGCCTTGCGTTATTGAATGTCAGGACACTGGCTAGTTGGTGATTTGAGTCGAGTCTTTTGTTTGCTTGTTTTAATTGGCACGATGGCACAGTATATTTCTCTCACGGGTAGTGTGTAATATGTTCAGTTTGAGTCTTTCAACTAGTCAATTCTACACCATAATTTACTATAACACAACAGTTTATTTCATATTATGTGTATGTTTGAAAGGTTAACTTCTACTTACAAATACTTGAAAACATAGACAATCTGTTCATATTAAGTGCAGATTCCTATTAAATTGTTAAAAGGAAGACATACTGAACAAAATGAAACCCACTACGTTTAGCAACTGTATTATAAGCCTATCTTACCAATCCAGTTATGAGTCAATTTATGGTAAACTAGCTATAGTGCTAAGCTTAGGAGCTGCCCAGTGATATAATAATTTACGAGTTAGGCCAACAGCATGGCCTAGGCTTACTGCCCAATCAATGAATTCAATGTTATTTATGACTTAGGCCAAGAGCACCGCCTAGGACAGCGTATCGTTCTATCATTGCTACTATCTTGTGCGTATCCTAGTGTGGATGATATATTGCGATTCAATTGGGTGATTCACATTGCCTAGTTGCAGCGTTGTTTTGGATGATTCACAAGTTATTTTGTCAAAAGCTGTCTCATTTCAAATAAAATGTCAAACTATAACTTAATGATTTGGCTCAAGCAATTATTTGAGAAAGGTGGCTTAACAAAAGAAACAAGTGGCGAATTCCTAGTGCACAATTATGCCAACCTAACTTATAGTATGATTCAGAATTAGAGGTTTCATTTGTTAATCAAATAAATCAATGATCCAAGTTGCCATTTTAGACCAGGTATATGTTTTATCTTAGGGCAGCTTTTGAAATAAAACAATCTTCATAGCTGTGACGTTGTAAGAACTGATCGACTAACACGGCATATAATGTTCCTGCTGATTTTAACAAATCTTAACCGTCTTCTCAACAATGTGATAATAGACATAGCCCTAAAACAAACTTGAGGGAAGAATTAAAGATTGAGCATCAAAGTAGGTCATGTACCAGCAGTAGCCTCATACCCTGTGGGGCGTGGTGCAATGGTGTTACAAGTCTGTGGTGAAGCCTGAAGGGAACTTTGTACTTGGGGTTGGGCAGTTGTAAGGGGTGACTACATGTAGAAGTTATGTTTTGAGGTTGAGGTGTTTGGGGAATTTTTTGAACTTTGACATTTGAATGTGGAACTTGGAAGTGCAAAAAATAAAAAAAGAAGTTTGCACAGAATAGTTTCAAGAAAATAATCACAATGTATCATCTTCATGTAGAAACTTTTAACTCAATTTTGAAGGGCAATTTTAAACCATGGTTCAAGAAATGCTACTAAAGTCACTGTGGGGATACTATTTTTCGGGTATACAAATTATGCGTTATCAACATGTGTAGTATTATTATGATTCTTTGACTCACAAATCAATTAATTTGTAGAGAGGGAAACTAGAATTAAGAGAAAATTGTTTTATTGAAATTTTTAGTATATGTCGTTTCCGGCTTTTTACATCATTGGCGCCTTGTTACTATTGATAATAATGAAATATTGGCCCGACCTTGTCATCATTCATGTTATCTACCCCAGTCTTCATCCCCAACCCAATACAAATGTAATAATTCCCTAAAATAAACCAAGTCTGTGCGGAAGACTATTGAGAAAGATCCCCTTCTTGTATTTTTGTCGGCCTAACTCAAACCAGCTGTGCTTACGACATGTGCGACTCTTATACCCTCAGAAAGTCGTCGGAGCGTAACAGAGTGAGAAAATGGCTCGGAGCGCTACAAATAGATAGGTAGCTTTCCATACCCAGACTAGATCATCATGATGTGTCAGAGTAGTAGTTTGAGGGAAGGTTTTGACGAAAATATTCTGTGTATTGCAGACTCCCAATATTTGTAATCCTGATCCCTATTCCCTAAACCATGCCAATTGACTGCTGAGTGAATTCTTATAAATTTGACAGTAGAAAAATCATAGTATTTCTTCAGATTGTTTCTTTTTGGAGTTGAAGAAATCATGACATTCCTTGAAATGAGGTTTTATGATTTTGGACAGTTTTGGAGAAGCTTCCTGAGCCTATTTTCTAGATTTGATACAATTCTTTGGTTTTAATTCTTGTAGAGAGCATGATCACCATCATCCACCATGTATCATTTGATAGCGAAATGATTGTGACGATTTCCTGACGGCAGCGTAATAATAATTGGCAACAGCGCTTTGATCTAGATGAAAAGGCGCTTTATAAATGCTAAATATTATTATTATTATTATTACAAGGTACTGTTTTAATTGGTTAATAGATTGCTTTTTTTACAAAAAAATTCACAGACGAGCTATAACTGTGCTCAGAAGTATTCATCTTTCTCAGAAATTATGGTGCACCAGAAAAAGACACAGGACTGTCTATAAATAATGATGAAATTCAATCAGATGATACCAAAAGCACACCACATGAAAGTGTGAAACTAATAACTTTGAGAGTGACTGACCCTGTTGAGTATTAATATTAGAAACGTAATTAAATCATATTAATTGAGTTAATCAGATATTCATACAAAAACTGTTTCTTAGCGATGGGAAAGTGTGACTTTGCAATTATGTGGCCATTGACGATGATCTAAGAAGATGACTGCATGTGATCATGTAGTCAGAGGAGATCGGTTGTGACAGGCAGGATAATTGGCCGCGTCTTTGAATCAACACAGCCAAGTGATGCGCAGATAGACTTTCATCGTATCTGATTTCATAGCTAGTATGATGTTGAATTGTCCAAATTTATTTGAATTTCTTTTGATACATTGGTATAAAGATGGTTCATTTGTCTTTTCATTTGATTAGAATGACTTTCATTTTGGTTAACCCTGACGGTCATTCCGCACCTGGCTGCTTATTGGTACTGTTAGGCCTGTAAAAATGGAAATTATTACGATAATCACGTAGGTGAAAGAAATAGTTTCAATTTGATATCCTGATCTGTAGGCATTCTAGATGTAACATAGTTCATAGTTATGAAATGAAAACAGCCCGGTGGGGGTGGGGTTCTTGATTTCAAGTTGGATGGGTATGTGCCTCGCAGACTTCGCAATTTTGACTTTCTCTATACCTAGAAAAATGCAATTTTGCGACCCATTACTATACCATTTTTATGCAAAAAACACCAAATTTTGCCCAAATTGGGTGCTTTTTAGGGCAATTTTTCTAAAAAAAACACCAAATTGTATCAATTTTGGCGCATTGGTCTGTGACAGTTACCCACCCATTGATATACCTAAAATGGTCAAAATGAACCCCAAAACCGAGGCACG
>JAUMTS010399937.1:0-13757 GCA_032273385.1 Ophiopholis aculeata | reverse complement strand
TTAGAAAGAGGATAATCTCAGCTTTATGTACATGCAAAAATATCTGAAATCGCCTAAACTTTTCATATCCATAATGCTGTTTGAATTTGTGGAAAATTAAACAATCTACCACACAAGCCTATGCTGTGTTAATATGACCTTGTGGTACATTCCAATGTCCTGTTCTTGCTCACTGTGCCAGTGCAGTGTGTGATGGGAAGATCTTAAACCACCCTTTGGCCCTGTATTCAATGCGAGCAAAGTGATTGCACAAGAAAAATGTTTTGTAACTTGTAATACGTTCTTGATATCCTTTGGATTTGCATTTGGTACTACACGTGTTAGAGCTATCTCATTCGTTTGGATGTCAACTACTTTGACTACGAAATTGGATGACTCATTAAATTTGGGGGCTGGTGGATTGTGTCCAGAAGTAACAAATACAATTGGTACTTCGAACATATTATAGTGGGTATTAACACCCATAACTAACCGACTAAAACTAAAGGCATCCATGTCACACTGGTCTACAATTACCCATTTCGTATTAATAATTACTTCGCTTAGGTTGTCTGCTACAACATCTGAGTCAATAACTTCGTCAGACATCTTAAGGTAAACTGGTTCGTTATTTTTAGTAGCAAGGGTATATACTCCCAAGGGAGGACGCGATTTCCATCATCATGCACTAGAAGCCTGCGGACCATCCCCTGTTTGGTGTATGTCCACAGCTGCAGGTGTTTAAACAGGAACGTGTCCCCATTTCGCGGTGTACACATATCTGTATGTGCTCCTCTTACAGATGTGGCACAAAAATAAATCAATCATTTACTTTTAAAGACATCATAAGTGCACATCCTAAAATTGTGGTGAGTGCAACACCATCGCAAGTGCTACTTGAGAACCACCGCGAGTGCCACAGTGCCAATTGCGATGGTGCTGCACGGACTCTTTCTTTCAATACCATTGAAGTGCATTATAACCTTAATTGTTTCAGCACTCTGTCTTATTCACACATTAACAATTATTACAAAATAAAAGTAGAATGTATAGTTTCCAGCATTTTTCAGTTTTAACATTTTTAAACCTACTGTAGAGGAACAAAGTTTTGCACTCGCAGGTATCAAAATTTGACAGTGCATCAACGTCCCAAGTGCCACTTACGATGATTTGTAAAGAATGTCAAAACATATATACACTCAAGGTTGTATCAAATAGTGCTATGTGGCCATCAACCACAAAGGAGAACTTTAGTTGGCCATGAGTTTGTGACATAAACATGCACATATCTTCAAAAAAGGTTTCAAATTCTTATTCTACCTTAATTTGCTTGATAGGAAGGTAACTAACAAGAACATTCATTCTGTAATCCAATTGTGTATACCAAAGTTATTTAAGTTAATGATCAAAATGTCCTACAAATTTTTGCTGACTTAAGGGGGTATGACACCCCCTGATAGATTTGTGACGATGTTGCATTTTTCTCAAAAATCGATAACACACTGGTAATGAAAGTTATGTATAATTGGGGCAAGGAATCATTATTATACTAAAATTTCAATGACTCAAGTCAAGCGGTTCACTATTTATGATGAAAAATGAGGTTCTGCTAAGATGTACTTTATTTTTTATCATAAAGGATAAACCGCATGTTCTGAGTCACTAAAATTTTAGTGTAGTATTTGGATCCCTTGCCCCTATAATCTACATAACTTTTGTTACTGGTGTGTGATTATTTTTTGAGAAAATGCGAAAGTCTTCAAAAATAAGCTCAGGGGGGTCATTCCCTCGTAAGTGTTTCTTTATGGTGGATGGTCACATATATAAGGGCAAAACTGTAACATTCACATTCAGCACTTCAACAAGAATTTGTGGTTCTAGGGCAGCGTGGTCCTCCACACAGTGCCTTTGGTTACATTCACTGCTTCAACTAGAATTTGTGGTTCTTGGGCAGCGCAGTTCTCTACACAGTGTCTTTGGTTACATTCAGTACCAACAGGAATTTGTGGTTCTTGGCAGCGCAGTTCTCCACACAGTGTCTTTGGTTACATTCAGTACCAACAGGAATTTGTGGTTCTTGGCAGCGCAGTTCTCCACAGAATACCTTTGGGTATTTTCAGAACACTTGCATCTACAGATCACAAGATGCAAGATTATTTCTCACATAGTTTTTCACATCTGTCCAGGTTCTTTGTCTCAGCGCTGGCTCTGCACGAAGGCATGCTGTTATTGGCCCCTTTCCTGGAACTTGTCGATTTTGGAAATATTTCTTGAGGTTTCTTTTCACAGCTTCGATTTCACTTGGTTCCCACTTACGTCGTCTGTTCAGCTGCCTTTTCTTACCTGTAACACAAAATAATATTGTAATAAACTGATGGCTGTCACATGGTTAAAATTTCAGTAAGAATCCAAGAATTAATTTCCAGGATCTGAATTCATTCTTGCATTCCTGGTATTGATCGAAAGTTGACCTTTTTGGGTGTGATTTATTCATTCTTGCAATCCTGGTATTGATCGCAAGTGGATCGTTTTGCGTGTGATTTATAAGGCAATGCAGCCTTAAGTTGTATCCTAATTTAAACCATAGACCCTAGACATTTATCATCAATACTGTCAAAATCTAAGCCCTTTTCCCTCCACAATTTCTCACTGGTCTGCAAAACGTTTGTGCAACAGCTAATCTATGGTTGGGTATACTTTTTGATTTAGGATGTACGATGTAAACAGGATGTTCAGGAACAGGAGGGGGGGGACTCAGATTTGAGTTGAGCCTCAAAAACCTTACCCCTCTTTAAGGCTGATTTTGGCCCAAAAGGGTACCCATTTTTAAGAATTTTCTGTGAAAGTAGGCCCATTTTGGGCTCATTTTTCAACTTTCACAAGAGAAATGCAATATTTACTGTAAACGCAAGTTAATCTAATCACCATAACAGTGTATATTGTAACAGCATAACATTATAAAATATAGTGATACTGCTATGTGCCTAGAATCAGAATGAAATCCACATACAAACAAACATTGTGCAGTGTATTAAGGCACTGGAGCAAAATTATGCCAAAACTACATGTATGTGTGCAGCCTGGCCACAGCTTTAATCAGATTCATTTTAATGTATTACCTTGAAAATTAAGCTGTGGCCAGGCTGCGGCCGGTTGCAAACAGTTGTGGCCTAATTTTGCTCAAGTGCCGAAGTATAATCCCCTTCACTTTTCAAGTAACTGTAAAAACATTTTGTTGAATCAGTGCTCAAACACATTCTGTTTTCAGCTGCCCATTTATCTACTTACCACCTTTTGTTGCCGCTTTTGTTTCAGGATTTGGTCGGGCCGATAGGTCTGGTCTTGGAGTTGGAGCTTCTGCAGCTAGATTGTCTTCCATTTCTTCATTTACCACTTGAGCTGGAGCTTCAACTTCCACAGCTAGATTGTCTTCCTCTTCTTCATTTACCTCTGAAAAATATAACAATGTATGAAATATGATATTCCAGACCCATTAAAGGAGAATATGCTGATCATGTCTTCATCTCCCTGCAAGGCTCCACTGACAGTACAATTTTTGATGTCAATCTATCATTTTTTTATTTGCAAATCTGAAATTTCAGCTTCAAATTCTTTGTATTTTTTTGAATATACGACACAAAATGTATAAAGTCTACCAGAAAACAATTTCTTTGTATTTTCACAACAGCCTCATCCCCCAAGGTGTATACCTTCTTTAGCCTCTTAAAGGTAAACAAAAGGCTACCTAAGTGTGAAACTTTACAAAAATCATTTCAGAGATTGAGGTCAATTAGTTAAAAGTGAAACATACAGATGTTAAAATGAGCACACCATCCTTTAACTTAGTATTCTAAATTTTTCAGAAAATATTATACAGGGTGTCCCAAAAGTCATTTGACCCATGTTCTGTTGTGACCATATCTTCTCTAAATATTGGTTAATTTTAAAGATACATACACTAACATGAAGTTTAAAGTTGCAAAAGTGCATTGCAAAATGTGAATTGTTTCATAATCGATTCATGATGAAATTACAACCATTTTTATTCTTGATCATATTCACTTTGTAGAATATTTATTTATTTTTGGTGTTGAGTTATGCTTTATGCTAACAAACAACAAAATGACATTCACTCATCAAGTTCATTAAAACACTCTTTAAAGAAAAACAAACAGTATGAAACAAGCTATTCTTTCGAAATATAATTACAGATCAGTACAATATTGCTAAAAAAGAGGCATTTTTTCAACAACACAGATCAGAATAAGTAATTACAATTGTGTTTCTTATTTGGTGTCATATTGATAAATTAATTAAATTGCACAAATCATACAAGTTTTCTAAAGCAGTAAAATTATGAAATTCATGATTGTTTTCTTGACTATAGTGATGCATGGGTCAAATGACTTTTGGGACACTCTTTATACCGGTATATAGTATATTACCTTCATCCTCAAGTATCTCTATCTCATCCAGAGTCTTTCCACGTAGGCTCTTCAAGTCTCCCTCTCCATACTTTAACAGTACTTTGGATACTTTAGCCAATTGAAGCAATTCATCCGGCAGCCTATAATACTCTCTGTGTGTACGGATATCATGGCCCATGAATCGTGCTAAGATGTCAAGATCATTATCCTTCAGATTCATGATCTGGGAAACTACAGCTACATGTTTCCGCAGTGATGTACCCGTGATGTTTTGTGGGTGCTTAGCACCACAGGCCTTGGCAAACTTCCTGAGAACATCTGCTCCTCTAATATGTCCTTTAGAGGAATGTAAGGGAAACATGTAAGGATTGTCATCCCGTATGCCTGCTTCCTTCCTGCTTGCCTGAAGAAGATCCATGCAACCCTTCATCTCCCGTGTCAGTAGAATCGGTACGGTGCGGGGTATGCCGTTTCCTCTTTTACCCACAAGTTCCACTCGCCACATTATGCTTGAAAGTTTACGTTCCCACTTGGTTAATCCATCTGTCATCATGTCCTCCCTGCCTCTGGAACACTTACTGTAGTCATCCACAGTCATCTGGCCCATTTCCCCTTGGCGTTTTTTGTTAAACACCATTCCTTGACATAGTGTTAGCTCTGCAAGCTCCCTGTAGACTCTTGGAGACTCTGCCTTATCACACTTCCCTAAGACTTGAACAATTTCACATGCCTTCTGATTAAGATATTTGGTCAACATCACAACATCTTGGGTTAACGGAAGGAGTTTTGGTTTGTTTCTTTTGTTTTCTCTTAGTGTCCTTAATGCATGTGTAGTTACAGACTCATTCCATTTCATTTCATGGAGTTGGCCAAATCCTTTGGCTAGCTCGACTAGTGTCTGATCCCCATTGATGAGTCCCTCACCCATCAAAACATCAGAAGCTTTTTTGAGTGTGTGTCCCAATTTCATAGCCAATGTAGGGGTTGAATACAGCTGGGTGGTTTCATCAAACCCTGCTGTCAACTTTGCAGCTTGTACCACATTTTCAAACTTCTGCGGACGGATCATATCAGTCAGTGATGCATTCTTTTCACCAGACAGTTCTCTGTAGTGGAGCACCAAACGAGCTACTTCTCTTAGTTTAGTCCTGATGTAGCAATATTGCTCTTCGTCATATCCCAGTTTGGACACAAACTTGTCTGTCAAAAGCTTTAGCATGAGCTTGTCAGATTTAATCAGTCGTCCCTCATCACCCCCTCTCAACCCTGCAAGAACCTTCTTTGCATGGTCATTGTCTTCAACTTCCTTTGGCTGGGGCAATAAACACCTGCTTACTTTGACGTGTGTCTTTCTTCTCTTTACAGCTGGTTCCCCATCTGCTGAGTCAGTTCTGTCTTTCTTTATTTTACAATTATGCTTCCAGAGATCTTTGTCTGCGAAAAACCCCAGACAATGTTGACATGGCAGATAATGTTTCGGATCTGCATCATGGTCAGGCCTGTACACAGGTATTAATACACCTTCGTTTTTTGACAAGACTTTGACATTGTGCTTGTAGTTGCCTAAGTTTCGAATTCTTGTCAGGAGTTTGTCTTTCTCTTCTTTATCTTTGGTAGATTTGTATTTGATTACTTCCTGGTTGTCTTGGTGTAGTTTCGATTCCGATAAATGTCGTGGCAGCTTTTTTTGCTTTGTTTCGCAGTACGGACAATATGCATATTTATCGTATCTCCGTTTTCCTGCATTGTTGGTGCGCATCACTGTTACACCACTGGCACCACTTGTTTGGGTCTTCTTTTGCTCACTGTTATTCTCCTGTTCTATCCCATTTGGATCATCTCCATTATTTGTTTCATGACTGTCATCTTTCACTCCATCTGAATCATCTCCATTATTCATGTCATCTTTCACTCCATGTTGGTTTTGTTGGGTCTTCTTTTGCTCACTGTTATTCTCCTGTTCTATCCCATTTGGATCATCTCCATTATTTGTGTCATGACTGTCATCTTTCACTCCATCTAAATCATCTCCATTATTCATGTCATCTTTCACTCCATGTGGATCATCTCTGTTGCGTACTTGAAGTCTTGTGATTCTTTTTGGTTTTGTTGGGGATTCACCTTCATCACTTGGGTTACTCTCTGGAACATACTCTTCATCATCGCTGTCACTGAGACTTTCTGTTTCATTGTCATCACTACTGTGTCTATTTGTGTCTTTCATCCCATCTTGATCATCTCCATTATTTGTGTCATGACTGTCATCTTTCACTCCATCTGAATCATCTCCATTATTCATGTCATCTTTCACTCCATGTGGATCATCTCTGTTGCGTACTCGAAGTCTTGTGATTCTTTTTGGTTTTGTTGGGGATTCACCTTCATCACTTGGGTAACTATCTGGAACATACTCTTCTTCATCGCTGTCACTGAGACTTTCTGTTCCATTGTCATCACTACTGTGTCTATTTGTGTCTTTCATCCCATCTTGATCATCCCCGTTATCTGTGTCTTCCAGTTCATCTACATATTGTAGATCTGTGTTATCCTTGTGTTTTATACCACCTGGATCATCTCTGTTAAGTGTGTCTTTCACCTCATTTCTGTTGCATAATTGAAGCCCTGTCATTATTGGGGAATCACCTTCATCACTTGGGGAAATATCTGGAACATACTTTCCATCATCGCTGTCACTGAGATTTTCTGTTCCATTGTCATCACTACTGTGTCTACTACTGTCATCACTACTGTCACTACTGTGTCTATTTGTGTCTTCCAGTCCACCTGGATCATCTCTGTTATCTGTGTCATCCACTCTGTTAAGATCATCTCTGTTATTTGTGTCTTCAATTCTGTCAAGATCATCTCTGTTATCTGTGTCTCCCACTCTGTCAAGATCATCTCTGTTATTCATGTCTTCCACTCTGTCAAGATCATCTCTGTTATTGGTGTCTTCCACTCTGTCAATGTCATCGCTGTTATTGGTGTCTTCCACTCTGTCAAGATCATCTCTGTTATTCGTGTCTTTCAGTCCATCTACATGCATATCATCTCTGTTATCCTCCCCGCTTGTTATGTCTTTCATTCCACGTTTGTCTCTGGTATTTGTGGCTTTCATCCCATTTAGATCAACTTCTGTATTTGCAAATTTCATCCCATCTCCGTTATTTGCGTCTCTCCATGGGAGATCTTTTGGTCCGTAATCATATCTTATTTCCTCATTTATCTTTATAGTTCTTGATGCAAATAAGCAGAGATGACATCTATCCTTAAGCAAAATAAGTTTCATCTTCGCATTGCATTCTTTGGTAGAAGAACAGCTGTCGTTAACTAGACGACCAATGTTTGTTGCTGTAGTGGCATCAACACTGAAACAAAAGACAAAAAACACTGATCATTCTGCTGGTGCTGTCATTTGCTAGAAAATGATTCATAATGGTGTGATATAAAAGTAATTTTTAGGCATCAAATTGATTTTGGGTAAACTGACTAACTCATGTTTAAGTTGGGTTACAAAATTGAGCACTTGTACTTGAAAAACATGCAGGATATACAACCATGATTGAGTCTCTGATCTTGGATATCATGCATGAAATTAACTACAACACTTAAGTTTAAAACACATCATCATCAATTGATGGGAACTGCCCTATTTTAGATGACCAACCTTACATCCTTGCAACTCACAAGCTTGATATGTACCCATCATTACACATACATTAAACTGACTCAAACCTCCAATTATACACATCATTGACATAAGTCCTCATTTATATACTAGCGGTACACTCCTATTGACACAAATTTAACAATCAGAAGAGATAATGCATGCATACACATTATCCTCTGAATCTAAGTCTATTGAGAACAGTCCTTATTTAGATAGTACATGTACACACAAGAGTTGTAGACTTGTAGGCCTAAAATCAGACTCGAGCCACTGTTACTTATAACTTGTTGACTTGACTCGACTTGCAAATACTTGACTTGTGATTTGATGCATATTGATGAATCAACAATATTTAAGAATTATTATTGTATTTGGATTGCCTGTGAAACCAATGTCATCTTCCAAGATCTTATTACTAATTTGAGACTAAAAGACTAAATTGGGTGTTCTGTAGCTCTGTTGGATTGCAAAATAAATGGAGCAGCATATCTAGTACTTGCGACTTGACTTGCATGTAATGATTTGTAACTCCTTGTGACTTGACTTGACTTGACTTTATTTTTACTTAAAATTATGGTTGTCCGTTTGCAAGGGACAACCAAAACAGGTGCAGGCAGCCAACAATAATGTTCTAGACCTCCAGCAGGCAACCTTAAGATCTAAGCGGATCTACAGCCAAAGTCACTTTTTCAGCATGCTAAACTTTGCTTAACTCTGACACAGGTGATAAATTCTTGAGTAATTTTTCATAACTACACTCACTTTACTCTATTGGTAAAAATCAGGAGTGTTCAGACTGTGGCAGCTAACAGACAACCAACAAACTTTGAAGGACAATCAGATATTACAACCTGGTTGTCTGTTGAACCGCTTTTATTTTCTTAATTGGATACTGGCATTGACTTGTGACCTGCCTTGGACTTGCAAAAAATGACTATAGCTAGCGTCTCTGGTACACACTGTCATAATTGAACTTATAGTTGTTTTTTATCCATAACACACATTTCTGATTATTCACATTACAATTGAGAACAGTCCTCATTTAGATGGTGAACAAGTAAACCAAGTTGTACTCTTTGTTACTTTCATAACACATTATCAACACACTTATAATTACTTACATGCAACTGAGAACAGTCTTCATATATAGATGATACACAATCATGAATCAAGTTATCCTGTTTTATCCATTCACATATTTCTGATTATTCACATACAATTGAGAACAGTCGTCACATCACATGTACACACTTATAAATCAAGTTGTGCTTGTTTTATACATTCATTGCACTTTTAAATACTAACACACACTTCCCTTTATTCATATACAATTGAGAACAGTCCTCATATTGTACACAATCATCAATTGGGTTGTATATTCATTGTTTTATCCATTTTTAACACATTAACACCCACTTCTGATAATTCACATCCAATTGAGAACAGTCCTCATTTAGATGATACACAACCAATTGCGTTTCACTTCATATTAACTATCACTTCTGATTATTCGCATACAATTAAGAACAGTCCTGATTCAGAAGGTACACAATCATAATCAAGTTGTATAAAATTTATTTTATTCATTCATTAACACTATTTCTAATACACAATTCTGAATACTCACATGCAACTGAGAACAGTCCCCATTTTGATGGTACACAATCATAAACCAAGTTGTATTGTTTTATCCTTTCTTGAAACATTCTAGCACACACTTCTGAATACGCACATGCAACTGAGAACAGTCCCCATTTTGATGGTACACAATCATAAACCTAGTTTTTAGAGTCACTGTGCCAAAGTTAGCAAAATTGATAGACAAACCATAAATGTTTTTACAATTTTTTCCAAATTCTGTTGCACCAAAAGGTCACTCGGTTGAGCCAATACGCGGATTTGGGTTTCCCGACCGGAAGTCAATCTGTACCTAAATTTTACCAATAACCAATGGTAACGCCTACGCTTTGATTGCATTGTAATACTTGCGCCACAAAATGCTCGCGTAGTTTAAAAGAGGCGCACAAAACCGTGAGCGTAACACAAATCTATTTGTATATACTCGGTGTATTGTGGGACAGAATTTAGGTACAAATTGATTTCTGTAGAGAATCCAAAATATGCGTATTGCCAACTAAATTTGTTTGGCAATGTATATAGATATATGCTACAGCTATTGCCTTTGTTGACACCTTTACATGGTGAAAGTGGGCATACGTACATTGAATTGAAATTTGGATTTTCTAGTGGAGTGAGTCGGGCATTTTTTATAGTACTGCACGTTGCTTTTATTATTAAATTCATACACTCCGCGTACTCATGGCGCACATGCTGGCTAATAATATCAGGTTTTAGATCAAATACGCATGCATTATTTTTATACAATTGCATTCCAAACACACCTCCGCATACAGCGCACTGCAACGCACAGCAGCGCGCCTTCTATACATGGTAAACCTCCGTGTAATGTAAACAGGGTTTATCAAATAGATGTTTTTATTTGCTGAAGACAAACGCACCTCAACTCCTCAAGCCTTTACATTTTGATGCAGGTGAAAGCATCATTTTATCCACTGATGATAATTCATGGCTTTATTTGGAATAAAATAAAAGGTTTTATTTGGTATTTTCGCTGACTCTGTTTGGAAACATACATAATATTATGGTCGTGTATGAATTAGATTTATTAATAACTGCGTATTACTTGTCACTTGAGTAATGAGACAAAATAATGCACTTGCGCTGATGCTGACCCTGTACAATGCACTCGCGCAGGGGCTCAAGCATTGTTTTGCGTCAAAATCAGCACACATGCATTATTTTGTCTCATTTCTGTTGCGCCAAGTATACGCAGTTATTAATCTTCCTGTATTTTAAGGTCTGTATAGTACAATTCACAGCTCATCACCCAGCCCCCACTTTTTTCATCCAAATTGAGATTTTAGTATGGGATGAAAGATTACTTAGCTAATTATTACCTCTGAAATTTCAGATGCAAGTGATGTTTTATTGCAATGCTACACCCAAGAAATTACAAACTTCATGAATGCTTACCACAACTTCTTCCCTCTCCACTCATAAAAATACATGTACTGGTCACCTTCTGATCTTCGCTCTGCTTCTTCCTCCGCTTCTTTCTGTGTTAAGTTTGTTCCTTTGTACTCCAACAGGAAGTCCCCAGAATGATACTCTTTAGTTGCAAACACACCCCAACCTGCAGCAATTATGCATACAGTATAACACATTATAACACAGGTAATGTACTGGATGTATCCAAGAACAAATCAACTTTTGTAATGTATTAATTTTTTAACTGACAGGAGAGAACTGTAATCTTTTTTAAAAACATTTCAGGGATATTTTGTTTATGACTTATACCATGACAGGTAAAAACTGAAATGGAACTATATGACAGTAAACAATATTAACCATTTTGGTTTCTGGCCAAATTCTGGGAACTATGCGTCAAATTTGTGGAAAAAGAAAAAAATCATGATGTGAGATTTTACTACTTGATTTTGATTGTACTTCTTTTTTATGCTTTTTGATCATCAATGTTTGTTAAAAACAACAGTAGGCATACTGATATTGGTGATAAAATTTAACATTTATGGCAAGTTTTGACATATTTTCAATTCATTTTCTGCCACCTTTTAAATTTGGACTGGGAACTACTTCATTTAGACTCTGGTCTATCATTCAACAATGTTGGGTTATGGATAGTGATCTGCAGCAAATCCTTTGAAACAGTGTTTGTCTTGAACCAACCAAGAACAAACCTTGACATTTCCAACACTTCCAAAGGTTTTACAAGTGCACAAGAGCATAATAAAGACATCCTTTATCCACAGAAAGTATCCATGTCATGAAAAAAACAAAATTGTTTGCCATTTACAATATACCATGTCCAGGAACGATATCCACTTAAGCTGTCATGTTTGAATGTTTTAAGAATTGTTAAAAAGTTTGCATATTTGAGGACTTTCATGAAGGGGACTTTGTCAGATGAAGCAGAGACTTTTGTTACAACCTGGTGTTCATTTCTGAGGTACACTGAAGCCTTTAAGATTGGGGGAGGGCTTAACTTTAGAGATTTTACAGGGCACTATTATGAGCATAACTTTTTACCATGGGCACACATGGTGAAGTGCTACATAATTGTCGTCTGAATGTGTATCGGAGCTAAATCAGATTATAACATAGCTTCCACAAACTTGAACAATCATTGACCCATCCATTACCAAAAGTGTACAGCAATGCATAAAAAGCCCCAGTCACCTTTATTTGCTTCATTCTTGTATGTTCTCCCAGAATTGCTAGCGCGGGGACGCGAGCTACACCTTCAAGTATCGCTTCATTCATTCATCAGGTTCATTTAATGGATGATAAATGGAAGATACAACATAAATTTGTCGTTTAAATGTTGGTACTGATGATTCAGTAAAAGACATTTAAAAAAAAATATAGATGAGATCTCATTTTGTTTTATAATGTACATCAAAACAGCATTCTGAAACCGTCGCCGGGTTTTGCAATGCTAGGTCACCGTCCGCGGGTGCTGCAATTTCCGAGATTTTTGATTTTCATGAAGTTAGCTCTGACAGCCAGTCTTCGGAGTTTTATCGGGATTAAGCTCACCGGAGTTAACATCGGAGCTCATCTGCGTATAAATGCGAGTCCGAGTTTTCTGTGGAATTTCAATTGCGTCGTAGCTATCTGAGCAACTTCACATATAACCACAACTGTTAAGATGTACCTAGTTCATTAGCTTCCCTTCATCCAGTCATAGATGCTCAAATTATCCAATAAACCTATCTAAAGTATAAAATGTACTTACCAATATAATCGGATACAACTTTAGTTGTAAAGCCCTCGAGGTCCTTTCCACCAAGAGCATTTGTCCATGTTTCATTTTTTCCATTTTTGATTCTTGCTGATGTCCTCTTTGTTAAATAAAAATAAATCAAAAGTTTAATGAGAAAACTTCCTCTAAAGTTTTGTTGAGTCTGAGAGAATCTTTATAATTATTAAAATTTTCAATCTTCAATGGAAAGGTCACACAATTTATTAAAATAATTGTATGGATTGTCAAAATGGATTCTCCCACACTGCGACAGATTACTGCACTCTGCAGTTTTTATATGGTATAAACATGTACCGTGTGCTACATGTACCTCTCGGTATCATGGAATGATGTTGAATACAATGCAATGTTTCATGTAGAATTTGTTAAGGTTAAATGGTACAACTAGAAGACAGGACTGTACATGTATAACAATTAACAAAAAGGACATTTTCACACTGACGCTTACTTGAAGGATAATGTTTGCACAGATCTTTCAAAAAATGTGTCTACAAACCTAACCATGTATAACATAACTCATCAGTTCACCTTTGTAAAGGACAGATAAATCTAAATGATCCAATCCAACTTGTCATTAAAATTACCCATTTGCAATTTCCCTTTTCTTTGTAAACCATTCAAAAGATATTTTATATCATACCAAAATAACCCAAACATTGGTTTAGGTGACAATGATGATGATAATTTAAATTAAGTACAGGGTTGTGACTAGCACAAATTTAGAACTGGTTAAATTTTGGAAGAAATTGATTAAAAATACTGAATCAGGCTGCAATAGTGGCATTTTACAGCTGTTTTGAGGAAGAAATAGACAATT
>JAUMTS010399936.1:0-21345 GCA_032273385.1 Ophiopholis aculeata | reverse complement strand
ATATCTACAAGTACACTTAATAAGAAAAAAATCCATGTATGGTGTACACCCCTGTCTGAGTTGGCATGGAATGACCCAGCTATAGTTTTTGATGTCCGCCAGACAACCTCAGTATTAATTTAGGTTGTCCAACGCTCGATTTGATTGTCCTGGGCGAACGGACAACCAAAAAATGTATAAAATAAAAAGTTGTCCTTTAAATGAAAACTTGTTATTTTTTAGTACCTGGCATGGTATATAGTTATAAATACATTTTGAGTTGGCTTTTCTCTATTCACCAGTGGAGTGTTTAGCAACTTCTTAGTAATTTGATTACACACAGACTAGGATACATTGTTTTTTTCTTCAGCAAACTGCATATATGGTGATCACTTTGATTGAAGTTCAGGACTAAAAAGCCCAATCCAGTTTAAATGGTGAAAATTGGGTGACAGTACATGTACTGTATAGCAGGACATTTTCGAGGGGAGGGGTGCTAATTTTCTAGCTTTTCACAATTAACTATTGCATATAATAGTTAAATGGTGAAATTTGGGTGACAGTACATGTACTGTATAGCGGGACATTTTCGAGGGGAGGGGTGCTAATTTTCTAGCTTTTCACGATTAACTATTGCATACAGTCGCACATTTTAAAATGCAAAATTAAAAGTCACATAGACCTTCATGAATATATATTTAAAAATGCAAATTAAATGTATTATCATTTTTAAATTAGGGACTGTTTAGTGAGTAAATGTCACTGAAGCACTAGTGAAGATCCCTTTTAATTTTTAAAAACTCAATACAATAACAAATTAATTCTATCAAATATTATTATTTCAACCATTAAAGATGACCCCTTTGTAAGTTGTATAATAAAATACAACTCTGTGTTAAGCAAGGCTAGATCCATTTTATTCAATCAGTCGCACTTGCTTTGGGCACACTAATACAGAGCAATACAATGTTAACATATTATGTCATTGAAAATAATATTAATATTCCAAAGGCTTGAGGCCTTAATTTGACCAAGAATTCTTTTCTTTGACAGACACTGGAGCCAATTTCTTTCTTTCCAAGTATGTCAATGACATTCGGTGCTGAATGAAATTATGGACAAAATAATAGTATAAGGCCAAAATAAATTAATTCTCTGTCTCACGTCGACCGCGCGCGTTGGTAAAATCCTGTTAAAATTCCCGCATTGAATTTCCAAAATTGCCGTTTTAATTTTTTACTTCAAGATTATAAACAAATCTTTTCTTTCCATAATTTCTGCCCGATTGTCTGCAAGCAGTCAAAATACCATCAAAGAAAACTCGCACTATTGGGCATATGTAGCAAACCGAGTGTCCACAGCCTAGGAGTCAAATTCGGAACCTATTTAAGCTTACATTTTCGAAAAAAGCAAGAAAAAAAGCCGCATTCCGCATTAAATTTTTGAAATCCAAAGTGACTTGAGACAGAGAATTAATTTATTTTGGTCTTATTGTAAAATATGCTGTCAAACATGAAAACTTCACAGCACAAATTTGCAAACCACTGACAGTGGTGATAATCATGACCTGAGAACTTTGTGATTACGAAGTTTCTATTTTGTGCATGCTAATTTTATGTGTGCTATTTCTTAATTGAATATAGAACTCCTGTACAAATTTCAGAAACTTGTACAAAGTACTAATAAAAATCCATTTACTAAGGCCAACAAAAATAAATGGTTTGTTTCAGGAGCTTTATTTGTAATTGGCAAGAAAAGCAATGCACAATGCATTTTTAGCAACTAAAAAAGTGTGCAAAAGTTACATGTTTTACAGTATTTGCTCAGTTATATTTTATGCTACAAATTGAATAATTTCTACTGTAAATGACTGAATGGTAAAAGGTTTCTTTACTTTTTTAATAAACCTGCATAAAACGTTTTTGGTATTTATAAACATCATAAAGGGTTAATGCTTACGTCATCAGAAATGTCTTTTCAATGAAGTATTATTTTGTGAAAGCACAACATAGAGTCTTCAAAGACACTGTTTTTGACATATTTTGAGGTGCACTGACTGCCATAAATGTCATAGTTTGTTCATATACAGCTAGTAATATAAGAGTTGTAGGAAATATATATTAGTAGTTAAGATTCCAAGGCAAAGATTTGTTTACCATTTATCTGATTATTTGATGATCACTAGGGTGGAATTGAAGTTGTAAAAATCAGTATTTAGACTAAAGAGAAGCATTCTAATTCTTTAATTCATTTCAAGCCAGTTTGTAGAAATATACATTTACCTTATTTTAAGCCGTTTGAAAAAAAAGACTACTTTCGAAATCTTTATCAAAGAGAAGCCAAGTTCAAAAACACAATTTTCTTGAAGACATCATATTTGCTATTCACAAAACGATTATTCAACAGAAGGACATTTCTTAAAACTTAGAAACAAACTTTCGTGTTAGCATCATTCCATTTATTATTTTCCGGAGTTATTAACCTGATGTCAATGTGATCTCGTAGTATTGTATATTATGTGTATTTGTTTTCTCAAGAGCTGCATATGTGTTAAGATATCACTTGTCAGATTCTACTTCTGTATTATTACAATATCAAATAGGTAGTGTCAAGTTACAACACACGTGTCTTAAAGATACCAAAATGTATTCTTAATAACACAAAACAGGTTTGAGAATGAATTCAAGTGGGTGGTTGTTTTAAAAAAAATTCCTGTTTCAAAAAGAAAACTGTTTGTCATACTTAGAGTGTTGAATATGCTAACAAAATACACAGAATTTACAATCGTTTTGGCAAACAAGATTGTACTGATGAAATGTGTTGTCAACTCTGATAATAGTTCTATTGTAATCTGTCTGGAGTATTTAGATTTAAATTACAACATTTTATTTATTAACAATGAACTGCATTTGTTGTTGGGGCATTTTGACTTTGTATTTGTAATCTGCGGCTGCTCCATTGCATTTTACCATGTGTTTTGTAAATATTTTGATATTTAAGTTTCTTGTTGTATCAAAATGTGTTAATATTTGTATAACTTTGGGCTGGAATTTACTGTTTGTATTTTGTAATGAGTTTTATGTGGAGTACTTTGTAGTTTGGAAGTAGCTATATAAACTTGGTTTTATAATTATTGTAATTGTTTAACAAATTAAAGGTATTGCATATCTCATACATAGAAAAAACAAATGTTTTGTTGATAAAACTCAGTAAAAGTTCTTATGCTATAATGGAACTGATGTTCAATCATGTATGAGTGAAGCAAACCAAATATTGCGGAAAACAAACAATTCAATTTTTCATAATTTAACCTTTAATACAAGACAAATAATATATGGATTTGTATGAGTGATGATGTTCATGTGTACAGTAACAGGCATGTCAGCTTGTAAGTTTGACAACTGCTGTGATGCCAATGCCCTGAGTAGCACACCATTTCCAAAACTACACTACATCAAACTTCCAATGGATGTGAACTCACTGCATATTTTATGTAAGGCAGGTTTAAAATGCATGCATAGTTTTCAGTTCACTGGAACACATGCAGGTGCATTTGTCAGTTAGCAGGGAAAAAAGTGCGCACAGTCCAATAGTTTGTGGTAAAATTTGCATTCCAATCAAAAATATACAACCAAAATGTTGGCTTGCATGTGGAGACGCATTTGACTAAACACATATTCTCCAAGTGGGATCAAGTTCAAGGAATTTAAATGATGACCAGCTCTCAAGTTTATTGATTCTCTGGTTAAAAGAGTAAACTAACGATGATGTTAGTCAAATTTCTGTAATAATGTTTATGTAAACAACCACTTAATTATTTAAATAAATGGCTGTGTTATGGAATTTGTGTATACTTAATTTGTTTATTTCTTTGTACAGGTTCACTTAGTATTCGGTGACATACATGTAAATTTTCTTGAATCAAATAAAGTGTAACTTGACTATAAATTATAATGGAATTTTGAGTTTCTTAAAATAATCCAATTTGTCTGTCTTAAGATGTATAAAAATGGTTATAAAAACACTTCAAAAAGTAACACCTCACCTGTGAAATAAAGTTATAAATGGACCTTGGATCCTGCAAACATATTTTTCTATGCTTAGGTATATGCGCTTGAATGAAAGCTTTATTTGACATCTTGCGAGAAAGTATTGAGAAATGGCAAAGGTCTACCTAAAGGGTGTAACAGTTTGTTTGCGGCATTGATTTCTAACTCTTTTTTTTTCAAATTTGAGGCGTTATTTTATGTTATATCCTAACATATCAGTTAATGTATGGACGTTTTTTTTCTATATGCACCAGATATTTAGCAATGATGAAACTGACATCCATGACCTCAGAATGTAGTTGAGGCAGAAAAGAATTTGTCTTCTGCTAACCGTCCACCCCCCCCCCCCCTCCAAAAACAACAACAACAACAAGGCAATTCTTGCCTTGCACCACTAAGGTCCCTGGTTCAAATCCATGCACATGACTTTATATGCATGTAGTTTCAGGATCCATACTCTCTTTTATAGGTTTTCTCCGGGGGCTTCGGTTTCCTCCTGCTTTCAATATCGGGTTTATTTGGTCATCTAAAATTACCCACCCAGGGTTATTGGGCAGCTGCTAGGGTAATAAAAACGGCAAATAGTACAATGCAAGTGTTGAGGAAGGTGCACAATGATGCACTCTTAATTAAGCCACCTAATTGTGACAATTTACCAGCAGCGAACTTAAAATGGCAATCTGAAATTGCACTATACAAGCACTGATTATTATTATTCAGATCAGCTTTGACTGAAAATCATGATCAAACCCACAACTGATAATGAAGGAATCAAATAAACTATTGTTTTTGGTGTGTTTTGAGGTGCACTAACTGCAGATAAAGTCATAAATTGTCCATACGGCTAAGTTAAGATTCCAAGGCAAATTTTGCTCACCTTTTTCTACTTATATGATGTTCACTAGGGCGTGAATTGAAATCTTGAAAAGCGGGATCCATACTAAAGACAAACCATCTAAATCTTCACTTCATTTCACGCCCGAGTGATCATCAAACGACTACAACAGAGTAAGCAAAAGTTGCATACGCATACGAACGTCATCTACAAATCTAAATTTGCTTTATTTTAAAATTCTAAGACGTTTCGAAAAACGATGACTGTGACAATCGTAAACATAGAGCAACCCTATCCGAAAACAACGCTCTTTGAAGTGCCCATTTGGAGAACCTTAGAAGCTACCTTTCATGATGGATACAAATATTAAGAACATTTGATAAAAGTATCTTTCTGAAATAAAGAATGCAATTCACAGTTTGGTCATATTCAGTAGAAGTTGTCCAACCCATGCTACACCCCTTAATATTAAAGATAAAATGTCTTTTGTATTGTATGGTTAAAATATATAACCTCCAGGAATGAATGGAATAATTTAAAACTTTCAATGAAGTGACAGGATTTTGACTAATCACGAAAGAGTGGAATGATGGAAAATTATTGTCCCCGAGATTGAATCCAATCTTGGCCATGTATTCAACAAGGCCTGCAAGGCTGATTTTGTCACCAAGGGTGACAATAATAATTGTCAACAATTCCACGAATAAGGGTAGTCATCATTTGTTTGATATACTTATTTCCTTGTTTCAAAGTCTCCTTGAAAACCACAAAATACTCCACAAAATGCGTGTTTAGTACACTGCGTTGCCTTGCACAATGATATGCACCGAACAAGACAAATTCACTGCATTCCTTGTTTTGTGAATTGTCATATTAATTGCGATTCAGTCATAAAATGAACACAGACAAGAATTTCAACATTTGTGACAGGAATAAGAGCATTTCCATTTCTATCAAATGAATTAATGTTACCATTATGACTTGTCATCCATATCCAAAACCTGCTTGGTCAAAATGAAACCATTTCTTGCATGCATTTTGTGATTCTACACTATATTAACAATAATATGCATTGACTCAATAAAAGTAACAAAAGGAAACAAAAGAATTTTCAGTATTTCAAAAGATTTGAAATTAATGTTTTATTCTTTCTACCAGTAAAATACCGATAAATACATAGCAAAACAAAATGTCAAATTAATAAATTTCAATCACAAACCTTAATTTTACAAACTGGTTAGTTACTTTATTGTAACATGATGTTGTCATGAAACGTTCTTAAAAACAAAATACAGAAATGAAGTGCTTGTGTTATTTTAATTTCCAATGAGAGACATTTATCTACAAGTAAAACTATTATTTCATGCTTTCATATATAGTTGGCAAGAGCAAACATAGAACCCAGCTAACATATATTTCAGCAAATTTAACATGTTCTAGCACATTTGAATTTGTACAGTTACATTTAGTTTTGAGCTTTGATTAGTTTCGAGGGTACTCAAACCATCACCTTATATCCACAGGTCTACTTGTTCAAATGGACGTGCTGTGCCCATGGAACGGTATGTCCCCCTTTATTGGAATTATCCCCTGTATCTACAATTTGCAAATGGAAAACACAAACTAAAAACTCCACTTAGCAAATAATAACACCGAAACAAAAATGGTTATTTTGAGCCATCAATAAGAAAAAGAGTAGATTGAAATCAGCAAGCTACTTCGACACAATTGAGACAAGCAAATATTGTCAACATATTTCAAAATGTTGTGACATTGCCCTAAATTGGACATACTCTGAATCTTATAAATGTACAAAAACATGTGTGATGAGATGGTCCAAAAGCGTATGTCCTATGATTTTGAAGGGAGAGACATCACTTTCTAGAAAGCGCAATTCTCATTCAACCTTATGTTTGCCATACAGCATACTTTGGGGGTTTGGTCTGAAAGCAAACAGACCACATGATGTAGACGGCAAAACCCTACCCCTACATTACAAGGACCGTGCAGCTACAGAACATGTTCATAATAATAGTAATGTAATATGAATGATATCAACAGACGCTTACATAATAACAAAACATTTTTAACTATCGAAGTGATTATATAACTCCCTAGTAACTGGATCAAGCTCAACTATGTACACGAGTACGGTGGTATACCTTTGTGTGGTAATCGTTTCGATCGAGGTTCAGGACTCAGAAGCTTGATCCAGTTGGTATGGTGATAATCGGATGACACGTAACACTTCGATAGTGAATTCAACAAATGTCTCTAAGTGCTGTACATGATTAAAAGTCTAAAAATACACACATTTCTATCGCAAAAAAACCCCAAAGATATATACAAAAATGCAGAATTACGTTAATACGTTAACATAATAAAACAGATCATAGGCCTAGTCGTCATCAAGCACACCAAAAAATGAAAAATGAATAACCAAGCGAACACAAAACATAAAGAAAAGCAACGCATTAGACTTCAAAGTAGAGAGTGCTTGACGACAACTAAACCTAGCAACAATAACATGCTTAAAATATCAAAATGCAAAGAAATTACAAACACACAAGTCTAACCATTTATATGCCGAGCCCGAGATGTTGAGTTAAAAAGCACCCGCAGCTAAAAGCCCAAACAAGGCGAGGTGACAGGAAAAAACAATGTGCAAAAAGAAAAGGCATATCAAGGGGGGATACAACCTGTGTTACCAAAATGTACAATGATACACGCAGCACAATGATAAAGTAACAGCATCAATGGGTTTTATAGGTAAACATACAAAACTAGAACAGATAAAAATATACTAAATTACCAAAAAGCTGAAAACTATGACCCCAAATGGTTCAATAACATACCCTTTTTATTTCCTTCTACATACAGTAAACAAAATATTAAAAAAAGACTAGTGGAGTGTACATAATACAGGTACCACAGTACCATGTATTAGTTTTAACCAACAGGTGTCTAAGTTCAATGTCAGTAGTAGTATTCCTGTTAACAACTGAATACACTTTTTCATGTAATAATGTTAGACATTTATTTCACAAACTACTTGAATAATTTCTACTGTAAATGATCAAACAAAGTTCTGCTCACTCTTTAGTAGTAATTTGTTTGATTTTCACTCGGGCATGAATTGAATGTAAAGACTGACACTGTTTCTCTTTGGTATGTACTCTTGACTTTTAAAATACATCTAACTCATGCCTGAGTGATCAACAAATGAATAGAACAATGGTAAGAACAAATTTCATTGGAATGTTAACTACTGATATACATTTACAACAACTGAAAACTATTCGCAGTTTGGACAACTGATGATTTGAATGATGGTTTGTGCATCACAAAACACACTAAAAACAGTTTTCTTAAAGACGCCATGTTTTTTACCTTGATCATTGACGACAGCACGTGGTCATACATATATTCAGAAGTGTTAAGTGGCGCCAAGCTTTTTACATTTTGGCTGTAATACCTACGCTCAACAAAGATACAACTGTGTAGATGTGTATGACCCTGTGCTGACGTCATGGATCAAGGTAAGTGTGTCCAAAGAAACTGGTTATTTTGCTTATGAAAGCTGTACAGTACTAACAGCTGAACATATGGAGGTAAATATTGTTGTGTTTAAAGTTTAAACTTAGAAATAACTAATCTATCTCTTGCTGGAAGAATTTGACTTTTTATTTCTTTTAGTTGTCTTCTTGTTTTTCCCTCGGGTGGTTTTCCTTGGCTCTTGAATTACATATTCTGCAAAAATGACAAAACAGAAGAAAAAGAAAACAACATGTTAGTATTTCAAAAGTCATGTACCATTAAGAGATTAAATAGTTAGATTATAAGGGTACTGCAATCATCACTTTCTTGGAAATGTGATAAGGGAAAGGATAAAAATGTAACAGTGAAACACTTGGTGGAATAGTCTAATGATTGGCCATTTTATTCAGAAATATCTCTCATGTGAAAGGTCATGAGTCTGCAGCATCATACCATGGGGTAAAGCAAGTTTTCAGTATTGAAGCTCAGGACGGGACAATCTTTATTTCTCGGTAGCCTCTGGATGCAAAATGTCTCCCAGCATGCCAAATTCGCCAGCCATTTCTTAATGTATTTCTTCAGGTATTTTCCTCAAACTCAGAAAACTATCGGGTATTTCCTGAATGCCTTCTTTTTTACCATACATATGGAAAGTTTTTGCCAATAGTGTCTTGTGTCTGTTAATATTTTAACCAAAAACCTTTCCAGTGGGTGAGGGGAAAAATGCGAGAGAGGGATAAATATAAATGTTGGTGCAACTCAATTGCCAAGGGTTGGGTTGGACTTCACACATTTGTTCTCATTTACAGTCAGAGTTGGTGTTGCTCGATCTTACTATGGATTATTCTTCAGGATAAAAGACAGGAGGTAATAGATGGTGTTTTGTTCATGTAATTGGCACTTTATGTATTTTGAATATGGCTGAGCACAAACTTTACAAAGTGTGCTGCAAGCAAACATTGTCGAGCAAAAAACTTAAACTAGGCTTTTTGCAACCAATGGCCAAATACCTATGCAACCCTATGAGCACTAAGATTATGATATTTCCCCTAACAGCTACCAAATTGGATGGACTCAAATGAATAGTGTCTTTGAATCTTTTATATAAACAAGGGGAGGCCTTAACTCATGAGGTGTTCATACTGTAAACATACCATCTATTATCCCTGATGTGATCCGGTTCAGCAACACAACTGCTCTTGATTGGGTTGGTTCTGAAAAAGAAAAAATCAACTTAATGTTTTCAACATCTTGTAAAACTTTTTGCACATACTTTTTCTTTGTGACTTTGTAAAGAAATAAATGCCAGACTTTTTCAATCAAACATATCTCAACTTGAAAGTATCTACAACCAACAGCAAAACTGTGGGGACAGATTTAAGATTGGACAAGATGTAAGATTGGACAATTTTTGACAAAAAGAATTTCCCTCATACTTCTGGCCTTAAGCTCATGTCACAAATTACAATCTACTCAAGTATCATGATGAATGGAAAGGAGTATGCATAACATCATACATGGAATATTGGTATATAATTTCAAATGCCCCTTGCATATGTTTTAATGATGCAAAAAAAAAACCCTAGTGATATGTTACAGCTAGGTCTCTTACTGTCTGTGTATTCAACTGATGGAATAACCTTCCAAATAGTTCAGAAATATTTGTGGGGAAGAATTCAGATAATTTGTTTCTGTGAGCTGGTAAATACATTTTTTTGCGGATTTTCTTTTCTTTGTGCGATATCTGTAATTGATAACTTTATATATTTACACTTGCATCGCATATTTTTATCAACATACAGTGTTTTTAATTTGTCTAATTGTCATGTGTTTGTATTAACTTATTGCACTTTTAATCTTTATAAGCACTCTTAAACCTCCAAGAATGAGGCTTTTTGCATGTAAATGTACGTATGGAGTGAATTACTCAACAGTGCCAGGCGGTAGACGACAAAGGATACAGTCTAGACAGTTTCTAACTTATTTGACGGAGAACCCTTTCAAACCTTATCAATTAACTGGGTTGGCAAACAAAGTGCAAGGAGTATACATGGTAATCAAAACCAGATTTTTTTCTTTCAATCAAAAAATATTTTAATGAGTTCGACCCTTCTTAGAAAACAAAATTAATTACTTTTATCTCCACTGGTGTGGACATTATTTTCTTACCTAGTCTGCTACTACCTGCACCCTCATCAATAGGTATGGGATCAGTGATTGACAAAGTCATTTCTCGGCCGCCTAACAAGAATGAAATATAATGATGAAACAGTTACATCAAAATTGTCCCAAATATTTGGCAGATGAAGGGAAAACGTCCAGGATACACACAAAAAGCACCTGTAATTGCAACTAAATTAACTTTATTATGAAGCCTTGCCCTTGACATGTGCACTGAGTAAATCATGCGACATGCGGTAGAACACACAAACTTTGAATGGTTATAAGTGTCGATGCTGACCATGCCTTATTAACATGAGGAAAACACAATTGATCATGATTGATTATCCATTTCTGATACATCGTGGGACAAAATTGGGTAATTATTAATCAATAACTACACTTTTTGTATCTAAAGAAGCATCAAAATGTGACATTCAATATTTTTTCTTATTTATTTACATCATGTAGTTTCATAACATTCAAGTATTGGGAATGTCTCTGCATAGTTATTTGTGATGTGTGATCACTTAGATTTGTGCTAGAAGCATGCATGCAAGTTCACAGGAATATTTTGTCCTTTCTTAAAACAAAAACATAGAAACACATTACAGGAGTAATTCTCTTTAAAACAATGCTGAATTACTTTTATCTTAATTGGTGTGGTTATTTTTTCCTTACCTTGTCTGCTGCTATCTGCATCCTCATCCAAAAGCTCTGGATCAGTGGGTTGGGAAGTCTCATTTTCTAAGCCTGAAAGATGAAAATCACAGAATAATAATGATCATCACAAAAGAATAAAGATGCAAAGTGTCTTTTTTCCAGCCTAAATTCTTTAGTACATTCTCACCATATCAAAAAGAATTGATTTTTCTTGAAAATAATCTAATGGTGGAGTAAAAAGATACGGCCAGCTATAAAGAAACGTACATATCCTTCACCAGAGTTCAATCTAGTGAAAAAGAAGTAATGGTGATAGAATAGAGGCGGTCAGTGTTATGTCACCGTATCCTCAAGATGGCAGCAAAGTGCATCGTTGCTAAGATCATATCGCGTTGATGTGTGACTAAATACATTTGTGGCGCGCTGCGACTTGCGTGTTAACAGACGTGTAAAGTCCAACGCATCTACACGCAGATTGATGGTATCCTCGAGATGGCGGCTGCGGGGAAAAGGCTGACGGCCTCTATAGAAATATGTTTATGTCTGTGTTGTCATTGCTACCTGCTCAACTTGACTTCACTCCTTTAATTAATTTTATTGTGCTTCTATTTGTATGTGTGTTTATTTCTTCTTTAACCTGGAACACTCAATCAGTAGTCAACACAATCAAGTGACTATGTTCCTCAATCAGGTCCATGGAATGAGTGTGTATCGTTCATGTCATACATGCCTCAGCAATTATGCAAATGAAAGAACTGTATAAAATGGAATGCAATGGATAACAAATGACCTTAACATTAAAACATTTAAGTAGACCTTGTTTAATACTCACTCTCAGCCTGGGCTGATGAAGTCACATCATCTGTCATTTCTCTAGCTGCAAAACAAGGTGTATACAATATTAACTCAAAGCAACCAAGGTATGTGAATTGTATATCATTTGAAACAAAATATCACAATTGCTTGAAAACACATGTTTTTATCTTTTACCAATCCCTTGGCTTGTAGGGTTCTTAGATATCAGTTTTCCATACAAGAATTACAGAACTATACTTCGAAAGTGTCATCTATGCTTGCAAGACGTATAAGATGTATACTCAGACATATACTTATATTTCAACAAATATATCAGACCATGGAAACACCTAAAATTATAACAATCTAAATTGCATGGTTCAAGATGACAACACTGCCAATTACTATTTCCAGGGTGAAACATGGTGACGAATTAAACATGTGAATTATAAACATGCATCTTTACCTTCCACACAGACATCTCTGTGGGTATCAATTATCTCAAACATCAAGACACTGAAGACAGTGACGACAGTGATAGTTTAATTGAGAATAGGAATATTATTCAAAATAATTATTTGAATCACTTTCTTTTGTACTATACCAAGTAATGAACACACCCACTAGGCAATTGAAAGGAGAACCAACAGTGTTTTTAGAATGTAGTTCTGTCACTTGATCAGAAAAGCGATTTCAGAGATACCAGTTGACTTCAATGTATGTGCAGTAACTCCAATACAAATAATTTCAGGGATTTGAGTTGGATACATTTATCGTATCATCAACAAAAAGTAGGTTAAAGCCGCAGTCCCGCTGAGAGATACGACCATTCGATAGGTTACGATCGACCTGCGACTGGTAATTGTTGTCAGTCGCAGCATGGTCGTAGGTTGTCGTGCACCTAGTGGGACTGATCGAACGATCTGTTCTTAATTGTTGTCCAAGTGACTGCGACTGTCTGATATGGGCACAAGATTCCAAATTGTTTGATGGATCTATGCTTTAAATCCTGACTAGCTACACAAATATCAGTACTGAAAACCACCTACCTGTAAATTGGATAAGATCCTTAGCCAACAGAATTCGTTGCAGTTTAGTATGGCCATAGGCCCCTGGCTTATCAAAGGAGATGCCTTCTGGCAATCCCTTAATTACAAACATGGATTTTCCTGAGCTTATTAGGTCATACTCCACCCTGTTTTTACCTGTTGCTTCCTCTGTAAGAGAGAAAAAAAAATTACCATCAGCAAAAATAAATATGAGGTAGATATCCTTTTTATTGAGGGGGATGCTTGGGTCATGATGCTGTAAATGTACCTCATTGCTTTTTTTGTAAAACAAAAATAGGTTAATAACCGTATCAATTTAAACCATCTTGAGGACTTCCTTTGATAACTAAACATGATGAAATAATGACAAATAATTAAGGCTGTGTGACAATATTCAGTTAGACACAAAGCAACATTTAGAGGTTGGATATGTATTTTTGAATCTTGTTAGCATGTCTTATTATCAAGAACAATATACAGTATACTATACAGGGTCTCCTAGAATGGTTTATACCATGTTTGATAACATATTTAAAATAGAAAATCACAAATTTCCTAATCACAATACCTGCAATAAAATGTTGGATGTATCTCCTTTTTTACTCTTTTAACTTCATCAAGATATCCTTATTCATTCCGAGGGACATGACAAAGGGCATAATTGAAAATCAGTGAAAACCGTTTTTAAATTTTTTTTTAGCCAAAGGACTAACACTCTGAACAAAATGTACAAATGGCTTAAGCAATGCACACACTTTTTATACCAAGTGAAATGCACACCAGAACACCAGATTAACTTTGAGAGTCAGACTAAATAAACAAATTAATGAGTGGAGACAAAAGAGTTCAAGGAGTTTAAACCACTCCAAACTGAGTAAAAACACTACAAAAAGTGAAATCACACCAGAAGGAGTAAAAATAATGAATCAGTCTAGTGCCTCGCTCAGATTCAAGCTTGTCCAGTCTGATTGTTGTTTTAATTCCACATGTTTCTCTGCCTGCCTTCTTCTCCCTCCTGGTACTGCTGTGCCTTGCCAGTTTTTTGTTTGTTTTGGAAAGTCTGGTTTACCATTACTGTGACTTGCACCTTTTTACTTACTGTGCTTAGGATGTCTTCATAGGGCCCAAAACTTTCTTGTTGGTGATTTGTCAAGTATACTGTTGTCTGGACCAAATTGTAGGGTTAGATCCCTGGTATGTTACCCCTGGGTATTTAAAGCTTTGAACTGACGCTCCAGTTTCTTGCCATTGGCAATGCACAAGTGCTGATGCCGAAGGTTTTGCTGAACAGCAGTTTGGTCTTCCCTGATTTCCAGGTTGTAAGCTGTAGATGTAATGTCCTGGCATTCCACCCGCTTTGCTATTTCCTTTCCATTCCCTCCTATGCCATCACCACACAAAAATTCATTACACTCATAATCTAAACATCACAATATCTATAAAAAAAATTCACTTACTGTACTTCATATTGAAGAGTTGAATCACACTCTGTTTCATCTTGTTTCTTGATAGCTTCCTTTCCACTGTATGAGTGAACAATAGATAACACAGATTACAAATTGTATCTAAAAAAAACATTAAATATCACAATAAAATTCTGTTAATACTGTTTACTTTATAAACTTGCAATCAGAAGTTTTTAAGTTTGTGATTAAGCACAGTCCATCTCCCTGGTAGCAATGATGCTGCTGTGCTACATTACCTTAATTTCGATGTGAAAAAAATCCAAGTGCTCATTTCTGACACTTAGCCCAATTCCAAAATGCCCCGGCCTCACACACCAGCTAGTCTTAGGCTTACAGCACCAATCAAATTGTATCTCCCATGGTCTGAACAAAACTTTATGATCATTTCATTGTTAAATAGGTTTAGCAAGATAACCACTTACTGTTTCCAGTGTAAATATAATATGCTACAAGGCAGGAAATCATTCACTATAAAACAACAAATGGCGCTGAGAGTGATTTTCGTAAACATTTAAGTTCAAATCTTTATGCATCAATGTCTTTTGCCGATGTAACATTATGGACAGACCAGAGTAACAACAACCAAGCAATGCCGTTATAACTCCAAATAACATGGACCCTAGTTACCAACTAACCTAGAGAGGAGAATCCAGATGACAGAGATTTAAGATGCTGTTGCCAGTTCATTGGCATCTTTATAACTCCAAATAACATAAGCTGGGCGTTATGAGAACTTTACTTCAGAGAAAAGACAGGATTGTCACAGAACAGGAAGATAAGATCGCAAAGGACGAAATCATTAAGTCGGCGCTAAGCTTTGTAACTATCCCAATTTGGCGATCAATAAAGTAAAGACTGATATGAACCTGCCCAAAAATAAACCAAAAGCGAAAAAGAAAGACAATCACAGACAATTCTGGGTAAACGTAATGCTACCATGTATAGCGGGGGTTACAGAAAGAATCCAGTCCATTTACAGAACCCAATGAAGACAACTTGGACAATGTTAATAAAGCGGGGTGACAAAGCGGGGGTGATCTACGATATCCCGTGTCAAAACTGTGAGTAAGTTTAAGTAGGCGAAACCGGATGCCGTTTCGGGACGCGAAAGAAAGAACACATGTCCGAAACCAATAAATCAATCAATCAAAATTTTACCCGGTCTGCCCACAAATCATCTCTATCCATAGATATCAAATCAAGTCTTCTATTGCAGAACATGCTGCTACAGTTAACCATCTCATAAATTGGCAGTCCTGACTCTAAACTCTCAGCATTAGATGATACCATAAACACCAGGTTGATACGAGAATCCATTTGGATTAGAAGGAAAAGAGGGCAACAGAAAGGAGGACAACTTAATGCATGGTGACGAGGGGATTTCCAACTCAGTCATGTTTATGACCAGCTTATCCAGAGGGCATCATCATCAGATGACATCACCAAACGTCAATCGTCTGGATCAGCTACCATTATCCACTGAGAAAGACAGCAATAAGGAACTGTCGAAACTGTCTGGAAACACAGTGAGTTTCAAATTGAAAGTTTTCTTATGAAAATCTTAATTATGATTATTGACATTCCTGATGAATTTCTTCAATAATCCAAATAACATTTTCATATTGGGCAATGGGCATGATACAAAGACTTTTCTTTTACTTGTGACAGATCAACGTTATATTTTCCTGTTAATAAAGTATGTCTTACCACATCTATCTCCTCCAGCAGCATAGTGGAATGACAACACCTCTGCCTCATTGTTTCCTGCTGCGTACTCGCAGCCAAAGCTGGAGCCAGTGTGTGTTACACCATCAGTATGGTGTGATGCCATAAACACTGAGTTAAATGCTGTCTTTTCTTCAAGCTTGGAACACTGTATGCAAGTTAAAAGATCATGTTTTAGTACTAATTACCTTTCAATTCACTTTTTTTTTCTTCTTCTTTTTTTTTTATAACCCTCGTCCTCTGGAGCCAATTTTTTTTTTGACAGGTCCTCTGAAGGGGGCTGCTTTTCTTGCAACTAATTGCATATAATGTATCCAGGAATTTATATTATCCCTGCTCTATGACCAATTCAAGCCATATACGCGAGGCTCTACGCCACGGCAACACTAACAGCTCAACGCAAATTAACCAATGACAAAAAACCATGATCCAGTGCGTGAGACGCATCTATGAGGGCATACACTCAGAGAACATACGTCCCAAAGGAAAAACAGTGCAAAATGAAGAAATACCTCGAAACAGTATAATTAATTGTACTCTTAATTTCTACTGATGTTAAAGCAATAGCATATGCCAAATCTTTCCATTGATACTTCAAGTAAAATAAGAAAATTACCATTCTCATTTTACACAAGTTAGGAGCATCATATTATTTGCATTATTTTTTAAAGCAGCCAAATCAAATTTTATCAGCTTGTGCGCCCCTACTTTGAATTCATTTGAAAAATTCCAGATCAATGACTTGACAATTAGTATTCTGCAGAGGATTAACATAAAAGGATTAATTTTAATATATTATGAGCTATGATGTGCGCATATGTCTAGATAATCACTTCGAATACATTAATTAGCACTAGACTACAACCATTAGCATACACTGCTTTTACACTTTATTAATCAATATGATTCCAACACCACAAAAATGAATGCTGCAGCAGCTTGCCCCAGTTTAAAGTCCTTGTTACACCCTTGTATCCATTTGGCCCTTCCATGCACTCCCTACTTTATGATTTATATGATTAGTATATTTAAATTCAAATATTTTCAGGACAAGATTAACAACAGCCCACGTACCATTGCTCCAATCTTTTGTGTAGTTCTTCTCGCCAAGGCCTTGCGCTGTTTTGACGAGCTTGTAGGCCGGAATCCTGGGGGCTGTTTCTTCTGTCTCTCCTTGTTGATTTGATCTGCTACAGTTTTCAAGTCACTTAATTTATCTGTATCCGTTTGGAACTCAATCCATGCTTCCGGGGCTTTTTTCATGGCAGCCTTTCTTTTGTCATGTGTGCTCATGTCTGTAAATATAATGTCAGGAAAGAAACAATGATATTGTTTACTTACAGCTTTCAGCAACAGTAGAATATCAAGCAAATATAGCTCACATTTATAATCATAAAGTGTTGGTGCTATTCGACATACAGCTATGCACAATGAAGAGTACATATCTTAGTCACAAAGTGCATTGTAAACTACAATAGTAGGTTGACCTCATAAAGTTTTGTCTCCTCTAATACATTTTCAATTTAGTGGAGGAATACTAATTTATAATTTTTCCATAATCTAAAATATTAAGCGAGTAAATTATCAGCTAAATACTTTGTTCTAATCATAAAAGTGCCATTAATGTCAAGCAAAACACTGCTTAGGGCAGTTTGACATAGATACATTGTAGGAGTATCTTAAACAAATTCAAAGAGCCTTTTGTTTCTCCCAAACTAGGCACCTGTATCAATAAAACTTGTGGCTGAAAAGAAATACCAATATCAATTTAGTTTATTATATAATTAACTAATATTCAATAACAATTGGTATAAACCACTGAGGATAAGGCAGTTTAGAACACACATTGCACAACCATGACATGTATGCACATGTACCCTGTTTTTCCAACTTCTCTTTAATATTTGACTTGATTTAGGTAATTCTGGCAAATCATTTGGGCGGTCAAATATCAATCAAATTGCCTACAAGTTTGACACAATTAAACCACACCTCTGAATTATTATGTATTACACACTTACGATCACACTATAAAATGTACCTTTATTTTTGAAGAACTCAGCTATAAAAAGTTTATGCGCTGAAGTTTTCTTGGGGTTGAGAGTCATTGGTTTGTTCCTGGTGTACAATTTCTTCTGTATCTTTTCTGCTTTGTTCCCGTTGTTTATCCAATTCTATCAAATGAAATTAGAAATACATTTTAACAAAATAATTAAAGCTCAAAAAGCAAGACTTGAAAAGGAAGTGGTGGTTTTTACTTGATGGAATACTAATTTAGCAAGTGGCACTTACTTTCAACAAAAACAGATTCAGTCAAGGCCCGGTTTAGGTGAGAGACCACCATTTAATCAATTCTGAAATATCACTAAAATTTGAAGAACAAAAATCAACTTTAGGCCAGGGCTCGAATTACAATGTTGAAATTTGAAGAGCATCAAGGCCAGTGGACAAGGGCATTTAAGGGCAGGCCACTACATCACAATGCTTTAATATTATGGGGAAGCAAGGCCAAATCAAAGGGCATGAGGCAATGGCCTCCATGGCCTTGGTGTAATTCTAGCCCTGCTTTAGGCTGTATGTTCCAACATATATTGTATATACCTGTACCCGAATCATCTAGAAACTGTTAAAACTCTTTTTCTGCTCACTTGAACTTTTATATTGTGAGTTATAAGTTAATAAGAAACATGGTCACAATTATGGTTGTGTCCCTAAAGTGACAGTGGCCAACATTAATTATCATGTTAGTAGTAGCAGGGTACATTCTTGCAGCATCATACATTGAATGACAATTGTGAACCTATAGATAAAGTAAACATGGAGAGATACATTCTGCAAATTTTAAAATGTACTATGCGAACAAAATTTCTAATACTAAATTTGTTGTATGCATACCTTTATTACTGTTTCCTCCAGCCCAGTCTCTTTGCTGGCCTTCCTTACTTCCTCCCTTTTTTCTCTGGTGCCATAAGATTTTAACCCCCCATCCCAGTACTGTTTTAGTACCGTCCGTTGACCGTCTGTTATGTAAGTCCGTTTGGGTCTGAAAGGAAATTGAAAAAAAAAGACATAAATACACATCATTTTAATTTAAAAGTAGCAATGAGACCAAGTCCAGACACTATTTGTGTTTATCCGGGTTGGTCTGTTTGGGATGTAACTTGCATACATGTGCCTTGATATAGCACTAGGCTAATATAAGATGACCAAAATGTGCAAAGGTGTAGTCAACATAGTCTTGTCTCATCCAAAAAAAAAAAATTAATGTGATGGGATCACGGTAGGGTAGGGGGTCTTCAAATTTTGTACGGGGATAGTTTAAAAAAGTTTGCAAATGCAAAGCTGCTACAAACTTTTCATGCCAAGTCGAATGCTACTGAGATGGCCTAGTGCCCATAGAACACACTTTCTGAGTATTATTCAACAATCTAAAACTTGGGACAACAAAATTCACCGCCTTGTGTGACACATGTAGGTATGTGTAATACGCAACTCAGAAGGCACTTGGTGATCACAGCAAAAAGGTGTGAACAAAATTTGTTATTTTTTGAAAGAACACGTCAATGTACGTACACAACGCCCGGTTTTAAGTTCGCATGCAAATTTTGTACAATGTACGCACTGGCACTGACTGCGTTATCTTCTTGTAATTTGTTTGAGTTTTAGATAATTGAAGACACACTATGCTACCACATCAGTTGTTTCCTTGATCTCAGAGTTTATTGCGTGCTAGTTCTATTTAGGGAGGACACCTACTTTTAAAGAACACCCAGTTTTGTTACACCGGCTACATTCCCCGCTAGCTTATATGCCCGGTTCCCTGTACAACAACTGATTGGTGCATGACAGTTAACTATTTAAATAGTCCTATTGATCATGACTTGAGAATTTAAGATCTGGATGGGGTTACAGCTACATGTACTGGGACTACATAACTTAATACTATCAATTTTGTAGACATGACAATGTCTGAATGTATAATGAAATATATTTAATCAAAGTTGTTGTCTGCTTCAATAAAAAAGTGCAAAACCCCACTTGAGGCATTTTGACGAGCCAAAGCATCTAGTCGCGGGTAGTGTTGACATTGTGGAAGTTGCTTGCAGCGTCTACCTTTTATGGCACTACCATGACTCAAGGTATCGAGCTACTACGAGTCAGACTCGTCTTAAGTCTACGGTGACTGGACTGTAGTAACTACTGAAATTCTTAAAAGTTGCGAGTTCAGAGCTGTCAGTGCAGAGTGACATGTGTAAACACGAAAGTGTAAACATTTACTCTGATTGGCTGTGACGTGCATAATCAAAGAACCTGACTTTGCGTATGCGCCGCCCACCTCACGCATTTAGCAGACGCAGTGCGTGTCTGAACTCGCAATTTTAAAGAATTTCAGTATAAGTTTAAACTTTTACATGCATGCAAACGGTCATGACTGTACTGTAGGCTGTAGCCCTTGATCACATGATAAATTGATAATCAGGACTAATCCTGGTGGGGCACTTGACTGAAAAAAATTTGATCTATAGGCATGTGCCCCGCGACTTTTCAAATGTTGGGTTATGTGAATGGATTTTCCTTTCAAAAACTAGGGTCTTGGGAACTGAAATCTCGGCCGAAATCGGCCACAATTTAGCCAAAAAAGGGGGACTTGTGGCAAGCGATTTTTCAATTTTCTGGCTTACAGAACTGGTAACTCAGTAAAAATAGAGGGTCTTAATGACTATGAGCGCCGGAGAGGCCTGATAAAGGGGGTCTTCAACTTCATACCACTTTCCAATGGGAGTGCCCCCGTGTCCCCAGGCAGGGGACTACCCAGGTCGAAATTCCAGTTGGGCGAGTGTCCATTTTCCGTGACGAAACTAACTGGTTTGAACTAAGTGTAACTGTGACTGTGTTCAAGTTCAACTGGTCTTAACTGAGTTCAACTGGTTACTAAAAAAACCTAGTTGAAAGTGGCGGAATCAACTGGTTTTAACTAGGTCTAGGACCAGGTTCAACTGGATATTCTGTGTATGTAGTCCTAATAACTAGGACGTGCGGGTCATATTTATCGTAACACAAGTAAGGGTCTCTGAGGTTCTTCTGTC
>JAUMTS010398825.1:0-13758 GCA_032273385.1 Ophiopholis aculeata | reverse complement strand
CGATCTACTGCCTAGCTATTTGCCCATGGCGTACTCATACCTTTGGACAGCGCTCAATGAACTATTTTTCCTTACACCTACCAAATATTGCTTTAAGAGGTAGAGGAAGCAAGCAAAGTCAAGTGAATCTCCTAGGTCCATAACATAGCCTTACAGGGTTCCGCACAACCTTCCATTTATTGAGTCCTACATCGTCCTACTTAGCTGTGGAGTAGCTCTTCACATATGTGACAGTCTACGATGAACCAATTGTAAAGTTGAAATTTTCAAATTTTAAATTCTGATTTTGATAGAATCTGCATAAAATAAGCTTTGATATGATGTTTCACTTCGCTTGGTAACTAAGCACTCCGAAAATTCAAATATAATTGAATAGCCTTTGTTACTATTGAATATTGTTGAGTTTATATATATTATATATGTATAGTCTATATATTTAAATGGGCCCTTGCAATTTTAAAACCTGTTCCTGATGGATGGTCACACAGTACAAGTTACTCCAACTTGCAAACAGACATGGTGTTGTTCCAGAAATGGATTATCTAAGACAATCCATAAGAATCTGTCTGTGTATGTGTGTGTATGTAACAATGTCATTTCAGTTTGTATCAAAATTTGAGATTAATTCAGTACATAATTTTAAATAGTTACGTTGTTTAGTTAAAGTGTAAGAGAATGAGACAGAGGAGGTGATATCCTTAAACAGGTCTACACATAGCTTTGTTTATGTGACACAAAAATCTTAACATACTGTCAAAAGAGATCATGAGACCGTGTTTTTGTTTATCAAGTTTTGAAGACTGAATCTCACAACTGTTTGCAAGAAGAATGGAGTGTATAATTAATTGCTCTTACCTTTAAATGATTGGTCACATAGCGAATTCCTGTACGGTTTCCATATGCATGGGTTACAATAATTATCTAAATGGGAAGACAAATAAGATGAAATAGCATTTAACAACAATAAAACACCTGTGTTAATCTGAATTGGTAAAACAATAAGATGAACTACTGAAACACTGTAGCTTGTCAATTAAAAAAAATCATTATACACATAGATGAGCTTGACCAATCAGCACTCAAAAAATAAGGGGCTGTCATTTTCTTTTGAAGTGGGGGGTTTCAAATACACTGGGGATCATAGTTTTTTATGTGAAATTTAAGGGGGTTATGAAAAAAAACCCTTTTTTTAAAAAGGTTAGTCCCACTTGCAAAATTTAGTTAAGTTTCATGCTTAAAACACCAACACCTGAAAAAAATTCCTCGGGGGGGCGACCACCTGATGTGTGAATACTTTACACGCTCACTGTCTGGCCAGATTTGTTGGGCGTCCATGCTCATCTGAGGTGTTTGCAGTCTTCAGGCGCTATCATGTCTTTGTATCTTTTTATGCAAGTAATTTGAATAAATATTATTATCATAATGGGGGTCATAATTATTTTACATTTGAAACAGGGGGGCCGTAATTTTTTTACATTTGAAACAGGGGGTCATAAATTTTCTAACATCGTCGATGTGTATATTTGGGACCCCCCCCCCCCCCACAACCAAAGAAAATGACAGCCCCTTAACTTTGGAGGGGCACTCAATATTAGGTAATGCACCATGCTCCATCAAATAGACCCCCTTTTTTGGACCAGCTGTCACCGAAAGACCCTTGTTTTTACAACCTGTCACCCGATGACCCCCTATTTTTCACCTTCAGACTCACTCAAAGACCCCAAGTTTTGGGAAATTTTGCTGAAACTGAAGGCGGTAATTGTTTTCAAAATCTTTGAAGTTTCGGACAATTTTTAATACAACTCCGACAATCATTACGAAAAAAACCCTACATTCAGAGGGCTGTCATAGAAAGAGCCCTTTAGGCAGTTTATCACTGAAAGACCCCCTTTTTGAGGATATTTGTCACCAAAAGACCCTTGGTTTCAAGGTGGCACTCATATCTGAGTGCCCCTCCTGGGCCTGCAGAGTACCCAAATGACATGAGGCGCGCTCAGAAAGACCAATAAGCCATGCATTGAATGCGGTCATTCATTACTATTATTAGCATAGAGCTATTAGCTAAGAATTAATTGCATTAAAGTGAACTGTTCCTTATTGAGTCAGCTTCAGCTTCATCCCCCAGGCCGGGCTCAACCGAAAGTAGTCTTGTTTTTGATAACAAATGAAAGCCCATATTTTTCTCAATATCATCCTGAAATTTTGGGCAATAGCAGAATTAAGTGCCCACCATGTACCAACTAGTCTTTAAATAAGACTGCACTACTCAACGTCATGTTACAGAATAAATCAAGACTTGATAAAAGACTTGCACCTGTGTCTACCTGGGCACTACATTCAACAATTGCACCAAAATTTTAGCTTCAAATTCATTGTTATTTAAGTCTACAGATATTTCACAAAATGTGCCATTTATTTGGTACACAAATTTACGTTTACGTATTTTCATATCAGCCTCATCCCCAGTGTCACATACTTATTGTTGTCCCTAGAGTCAATAAGAGGCTAACTTGAGGTGAAAGTTAACATGTGTTCCAGGGGTCAAGGCCAATATTAGTTAAAAGAGCAAAATGCACATACAATTTTTTCAAATGTTAGTACGTACTTTACCTTGAAATAATATAACTCGATCCAAGACCAAAATGTGATTCTAATTAAGATTTCCAGACATTGACATTCTATGATTCTGGCAACTTCTTTTTGTGAAATAGTCCTGAGATGATTAGGCTAGGTCTGCACAAAAGAAGTTCATTTTATTTTTAGAATGTCACCGCCTTCTTATTTCATCTGGGCACTCAAATACATTAAGCTCCAGAGGTGACAACTTCATTGAGTTTAAAGTTTTTGATGACTGATTTTGTTTGTGTTTTTTTTTGGGGGGGGGGGGGGGATGACGACGAGATACTCCAAATCATGGGCCTTTCATGACAAAATGCAAGACATTTTTTTTTTGCCAAATTTGCAAAAACTAGACAGGCCCCTGATCTAAAACAGGACATTACTAGCTCATAGGTCATTAAATACTTCTTGTATGCCATCTTTGAAATCCTGGAAAAGTAGTTTGTATTTTATTTGGACACAGCTAGCCAACAAAATTGCAGATGTATACTTGCATCCCTATCCCCGTCCCTATCGCATGTGCACAGTCATTTCCATGTCTTCACATATTCAGCTGATAATGATATATTGTAAAATAACAGATACCGTATTGTCTCTAATAAACGCTCCCCCTGTAATAAACGCCCACCACCTACAAACTTTTCTATTGCTTTCTATTGCTATCTACTGAAGATAGTCCATTTTACATGTATTATAACCTTTGGAAAAATGCAACGTCTGGGGGCGTTTACTAGAGACAATAGGGCCATGTAAAGACATGGTAACCAGGGGAGTCGGGACAGAGAAAACATTGCAATAGCCTAGGGGTCATGGGTTGCATAATGTAAAGAAGGGTGGCCTTTCGGTGACAGCGGGCCAAATAAGTAGGGTATTGTTTAGATCAAATGAAATATGAGTCACCTAGCTCAGGCCAGACAACCCAAGCTTTTTTTCGTTTTTGGTTTTGGACTCTGCAGGTTCTTCATTAGTCATTTTTAACTCTGATGTTAAGAAAAAACAAATTTTGTCCAATGTGATTCTTTGGGATTATGTCAAAAATTCTGGCCCAATTTGACGATACTAAAATGCCTGATCTGATTATTTGCCTTTTTTTGAGTTGGGGTCAAAATCAAGATCTAATTGCCAACAAAGCTGCTCAGATTGAGCAGCTTGAAAAAAAGTGACAAATATTTCGCAGTCGGGGGTCATCATCAAGATCTGACACGCAAGGGCTCTCCGAGCTGTGAATTTGAAAAATTCTCAGACTACCACATTTTTCTTAGCCGGGGTTCTAAATCAAGATCTGACGCCCTACGAAGCCACCTGTGCTGAAAATTTGAAAATTGTGACATACGACACATTTTTTGGAGTCGGGGAGGGCAAAATCAAGATTAAACTCCAAAAACGCTCGGAGCTGAAAATTTAAAAAACTTGGCTGCTGACCATATTTTTTTAGTTTGGGGGTCAAAATCAAGATCTGATAGCTTACAAAGCCGTTCTGAGCTAAAAAATTTGACAACATTGACAGACTATCAAATTTTTCGGCGGCCGGGATCAGACAAGCAAAAAGCCACCTGAGCTGAAAATTATTTTAAAAAAAGTGACTGTCAAAAACTTATTCGCAGTTTGGGGTCAAAATCAAGATCTGACCCCCTACAAAGCTGCCTCAGCTGAAAAATGGAAAACAGGTACCTGCAACAAAATTTTTCAGAGTCGAGGGTCAAAATCAAAATTTAGCTACAACAAATATTAAATGCTGCTCGAAACTGAAAATGTGAAAAAATGACAGACTACCAATTTTTTTCTGAGTTGGGGGGTAAACATTAACAGATTATCAAAATGTTTGGAGTCGGCTGGGATCTGACGACTTTAAAATGCACCTGACCTGAAAATTTGAAAAAAAGTGACCAAAAAAAAATTATTCGCAGTTGGGGGGTCAATAACCAAGATCAGAAATCCCTAGAAAGCTGCCGAGCTGAAAATTAAAAAAAAAAAAACCTACAACATTTTTTCAGAGTCGGCGGTCAAAATCAAGATTTAACTACAAAAAATGCTGCTCATAAGACTTTGCATGTAATCATTTAATATGTCGTGTATGGCATCTAATGTATGGTGAAAAAATCTAATCTTTTAAACAACATTTCGGGCTTTTCCTGGCATCCTACTCAGTATGCGCCTCCAGAATGATGTTACGGTGCCACCCCACCCCCCCACCCCCGAGTCACTCAATTTTAACACTTAAGTGCATAAGGGGGTCCATTTGGACCCAACATTTCGGTTTTTTGCGTCTCCCGTTAAAATGCAACAATACTTTACACATGTTTTTTTGTCATTGCCTAACTTTATACTACGCAACTTTTGGTGAAAAAAAAGAGATCGCCCCAATTGTTTTCACAAATGGCTGCCATATTTGGGAATTTTGAAAAAAATGTTTTGCCCCTAAAATTTCACTGGAATTTTTTTTCTTCTAATTTTTTTTCAGCAAATGCACTTTTGTTCGACTATTTTGAGCTATATTTTATTTAAAAATGCCTTTGAGAAAGTGGTTTGCTATTTTTGCTGCATTATTTTTTCAGCGAATTGAACATCGGTTATTTGACCTCTATTTTGAAACCAGGAAAGCCATTTTCATTTTGTTTCCTGTTTTGTGGTGGTCTTGGAGTACTATTGTATCAGTGTCCCGAGTTTCACTGCAGAAAGTATTTTTTACATGGGGAGTCAACTGGACGTTTATAGCACTTAAGTGTTAAATCTGTATAAAATTGACCAACTTAATTCTTCTCCTGCTAGAATTATAATATTTTCAATTTGACATGTGTATTAAAATTTAAACATTAATTACCAACATTTTAAATAAATTCAGAAAAGCTTTCTGTACATCGGAGATACTAGTAAATAAACTAGTAATAGTATCTCGATGTTTACACAAAGGTAAGATTTTGAACATATTGACCAAATACGAGTCTCGTATATGCTCAATAGATTTGATTTAGACAAAATATAATTTTTTATGACTGGTTTAACTGCAAATAGCTAATTTGATACAGAACTTTTCATGCATTTTGTCCTTACATCCCAAGTTATGAATATGAGGCAGTAAAATATATTTGGGTTAGTCAATAAAAGACATGGTACATTGCATATCCACACAATGAAAATCAATCTTATACCTTTGCCCAAATCAATATGGTCAACTTCACATCTCAGTCATATTGCACTATATAGCCATGCATGCATGTGCAATATGTGTGCATGCAGGTATCATATTGATTAGCACTGCACTGAAGTGCTGAAGCAACTTTCCTGGTTAAAGCATGGTTGGATGAAGCATACACAATTTATTACGAAGTAATATGTTATTTAATATTTTTCATTTTATCTTGAATCCCACTTTTATATTTGTTTACTAATATAATACATTATTGTAGGCCTGTTTATCTTGAATGTTACACATCAGGGTTAACTATGGCTCATTAAAAGCTAGCTTTAATTAAAGAGCTTTTAAGCAAAAACTTGCAATATTTCACAATGAATTGGGTGTCTATTTAAGAATTTGAAGCATGGAGGTATAAATGGTCTGATTTCTCTAAACTGAGTGTCCTGATTCATTTCGACTTGAACAACCATGCATCACTCCTGCCCGGGCGCTCCTGAGCCACCGTTTCGGTGGGAACTACTACTAGTATAAAATAGATAAATACTCCTGGTAAATACTTCACCAAACCCCTGAAATAAAATTGTAATGTTGTACTTTATAAAGAAGTTAATTGTTCAATCAAAAAATAAAGAAAGAAAGATGAATTAATAAGTTCATCCAAGCTTGCCTCTACTAGTACTATCAAGATGTATTTTATTATTCACCCAATAATTTATTTTTTTAAATGATTTTTTGGGATAATATTTTTTGTTTTCAAATTTTTAAAATAATTGTTATAAATACATTTTTATTTTCAATTTTTTTCTTCAATTGTTATTTCATTTTATTTTCAATTTTTTTTCCAATTTTGTTTTCAAATAACTTTTTTGGATAATGTTTTTTGACAACATTCATAAACATATAATTTTTTTTGTTTTTCAATGTTTTTTACAATAAATCTATTTGGATAAATTTTTCAAATGTTTTGTCGGGATAATATATATTTTTTTAATTTGAAGTGTTCTCACAAAACTTTGTCCAAAAATAATGGGCTTACTTTAGTAATTCAATCTACATACCTCAAATGTAGCCGAAAATGTTGAAAATTGAATAACGACCAATTTGTTCTGAGTCAGGAAAAAAACAAGATTTAACGCCCTAAAAATCCGCTCACAGCTGAAATCTGAAAAAGTGACCGCAGACCAAATTATTCTGAGTCTGAGGTGAAAAACAAGATATGACGACCCACAAAGCCGTCTAATCTTAATATTGAAAAAAAAACTGACCTACAATTTTTTTTTCCAGAGTCTGGAGCCAAAATCAATATTTTACTCTGTCAGAAACCCTTTGGAGCCGAAAATGTTGAAAATTGAATAACGACCAATTTGTCTGAGTCAGGTGTCAAAAAAACAAGATTTAACGCCCTAAAAATTCGCTCACAGCTGGAATTTGAAAAAGTGACCAAGACCAAATGATTCTGAGTCGGAGGTAAAAAACAAGATCTGACGCCCCACAAAGCAGTCGAAGGTTAAAATTGGAAAAAAAATGACCTACAAATTTTTTTCCCAGAGTCTGGAGCCAAAATCAATATTTTACTCTGTCAAAAGCCCCTTGGAGCCGAAAATGTTGAAAATTGAATAACGACCAATTTGTTCTGAGTCAGGTGTCAAAAAAAACAGATTTAACGCCCTAAAAATTCGCTCACAGCTGAAATCTGAAGGAGTGACCGCAGACCAAATGATTCTGAGTCGGGGGTAAAAAAGAAGATCTGACGCCCCACAAAGCCGTCTAATCTTAAAATTGAAAAAAAAAACTGACCTACAAATTTTATGTCAGAGTCTGGAGCCAAACATTGAATAACGTCAACACTTTTCTGAGTCGTGGAGTCAAAATCAAGATATGAAAATAATGATCGAAAACAATTTTTTTTTGGAGTCGAGGGTGGGGGTAAGAATCAATATTTAACTCCCTTAAGTGGTGCGTAAGTGGTGCTCGAAATGAAATTTAATGAAAACCAATTAGTTCTGAGTCAGAGGTCAAAAATCAAGATTTAACTCTCTAACAATCTGCTCAAAAGCTGAAATTTGAAAAAGTGACTGAAGACCAAATGATTCTGAGTCAGAGGTAAAAAACAAGAGATCTGAGCTTAAAATTGGGAAAAAAATGACTTACAAATTTTTTTTCCAGAGTCTGGAGCCAAAATCAATATTTTACTCTGTAGAAGCCCCTTGGAGCTGAAACTTTTAAAAAATTGAATAACGTCCGCATTTTTCTGAGTCGTGGGGTCAAAATCAAGATATGACACAAAATTTGAAAAAAAGGGATCGAAAACAATTTGTTTTAGAGTCAGGGGGGGTCAGAATCAATATTTAACTCCCTTAAGTGGTGCTCGAATTGAAATCTGAGTAGGGGGTCAAATATCAAGATTTAACTCTTTTGATAAAAACAAAATTGTTCTGAGTCGGGGGTTAAAATCAAGAGCTTAAGTCTTTCAAAGCTGCCTGAAAATTTGAAAAAAATTGACTGACGACAATTTTTTCTCAGTAGGGGGCCCGAAATCAATATTTAACTCTGTTAAAAACTGCTTTGAGCTAAAAATGTGTTAAATATAAGGACAACCAAATTCTTTTGAGTCAGGGGGTAAAAAACAAAATCCGACGCCCTACAAACTTAACAAAGCCACCCGAGCCTAACATTTGAAAAAAGGGACCCATAATTGTTTGTAAAATTCTATTTTAAGACGGTTTCTGTAATATTTTTTTCAAAAAATTAGAAATATGACTTATTTCTGACATGACTAATGAGATTCAGCCAAAATCTAATTTTTTTAGATTGTTCAAACTTGTCCAATGCCCCTTTAAATCATAGATTTTCAAAAACCATGCATGGGTTGAAGTTGTGATAACTTATCTAAAAAGACTCTTTAAGTTTAAGTAACTAAATGATAAATAATAATTAAAAGTTAACTTCATCCCTTTTTAAAACCTTTAATTTAAACAGAACAGGAAACTAGGAATCAATTGTGAAGGGCCTTATGAGAAACAATGAAAAGTAATAAAAGGTCATGCTTTAGTCAATGTATTCACGTCCTGTGATTGAATTTGCCCAAACTATCAAAATCTGAACATTAAAACTAAATTATATTTGCCAAAATGTTCAAATGAGATTAACAATGTCAAAAAAGTTCCAACACCATTTGGTTCAAAAATTTACATTTTAATCAAATATAGAAATTTGATTTTGTGGAGTCATGTTTATAAATTCCAGGTTTGAGCAGGCCTGCAATGGTTTAGCAAGAAAGAGAAACTCGACACAGCCTGCACTATGCAGGGTCAGTTTACAATAAAGAAATTACATAGTCTTGATAGCATGATAAAAAGCCAATATTTTTAGGATTTAAAATTCAATATTTCCATATTAGGCCTATGATCATTCACCATAGACTCCACACTGTAGTAATATTCATGAGTCAATAATTCCTGATGTAATATAATATAGTGGCATGCTTGGATACCCTTTATGAAAAGTGATTGTGTTAAACCACAGAAGATTTCTGGTTAAACTAATAACTTCTTGAGTACACTCAGCTTCATGACAGATGTATTGAATTGAGTTGAGTTTTATCAGGGACACTTGCTTTATTTACATAAACATTTTGTGGACAATTTGTGGTGCTCTGTGTGTACACAGTGACTATTTAGTTTCACCTTAGATTTACTCTTCATGAGTATCATTCACAGCTGCTAGCTGCATGCTGGCCCTGCGTGGATAATTATCATGATTATGGGAAAGGCTTCATGGTATTTTTGTAGAGAAGATGATACCTAAAGTTGCATTGCATGGTAGCATAAAAGCAGCAATTGGTTTTAGCTGCAATCAAGATACCTAATTCATCAATGTACGTACACTGGAGCTCATGAGCTGGGGACATGGAGGAGTTACTTAATTCGGAGTTCACTTCAGAAAGCAGCAATATTGATGATGGACTTTGAAAGAAACACAGGCCACATTCACGAGGATTCCAGGTATGGGTTAATTTGTGCAATATATTATATTTTACCGATATATATATAGACTTTTTTTGTATTACTCCCGGGTATTACTGAATACTGACTGTATATAAATTAAATGTTGAACTGTGCAAAATACTATATTGATGATTGATGGACTTGTGCAATTGTATTTTTATATTTATATATGTTTTTATCCAGTAAAATTGTTGCAATTCAGATGTTTTTCTCAAAAATTGGGGCTCTGAAATGAAGCTTAGGCCTGAAAAACAGGGTCTCCGGAACAAAAATATCCCAAAATACTGGGTCTTTGAAACCACCCATTTAGCTGATTTTTGGACAGAACCAAATATACATTTTTAGCTGATTTGGAGCTTCTTTTGAGGAAAAAATACCTAAAACAGGTCCGAAATAAACCAACTAGTAGTAGTACAATGTACGCGTGTTTGGTTTGTAATTTTCAGTCCAATTAGGGGTTCAAATGGCCGTTGAAAATGTGGGCTTATTTTGACCCCTGCCTATACACAATTGTAAAAAGTGGTTAAATCAGGGAATCAAGGGGAAATGTTTTCTTCCCAAATTGACTTTAATATTAATAATTGAGTAGATAATCTTCAGTCTCTCTATCAACCATTCAATTTACATACAAAAATAATTATTAGAGCCTCCCCATTTGTATGATATAAGATATGACAATTAAGTTCATCAATAGGAGTTTAGCACAGCAATTAATAATACGGTAATTAATATGTGAAAAATAACCAAAATAATAAGGGCCTCCTTTACCAAATTTTTAAAACTCTGGACGAGAAACACATACATTTTGTTACTTGGCTTTATAGTTGGTTATAATGACATTAACAACTGTTTCTTTTTTACAGTGCATCTCCTAAAAATTGGGTTTCCACCTGCATGATGGCTCCACGGAATGGCTCTAAGTTCTAACTCTGCTGCGGATGGTTTTGGTGCTATATATACTGCATGGTGATGACATGGAAATTGGAAACATGTAAGTTTGAACAATTGAGATTGGAATTATAGGTTTTTAGGTCCGGCACCTGCTGGATGTATTGGAGTGCTCAGGTAAAAATAGTGCAATATCACTTGAAAATAGTGCAATTTCCCCCGTTTTGTTGGTGTGTTTATTGTAACAGGTCCCTGTGTAAACAAGGCAAAACAAGTATTTGAAGGAATTAACTCACCGTCTGTTACTAAAACTATAACTAAACCTGATTTTAGTTTTTGCTTGATATATGTACCTCACACAAGGACACAAATGTCATCATAATTGTCATGCAATTTAAATTGTGATTTTCTGCTTGCCTTTTTCAACCCCAAGAGACATTTTTATTTAAAAACATTTATTTGATCACAGGAACATGGTAATCTCATTTTAATACTAGAGCTTGATTCACATGTTGATTTTGTTTATTATCATTATAATTGGTTGATTAGTTCCAACTTCCAAATATATATATTAACAGCTATAATTATATTGATAATGGTTGCAAAAATATTGAAACAAAAGAAGCTAGATCACATTAACAATTTCCTTCGTTTGGTTACGTATCTTAAAAGCAATTTTTGCAACTTCTGACTAATTATACTAATGATTTTGCTGAATCATATTAAATTTATGATTTTATATTTCATCACTCAATAAGGATTGAATCAATTTTGATGATTTATGCGTACACAGGTCTGAAGAATTTTGAGTCCTGGTTTCAAATTGAACAGTTTGCCCACGATTCACAGTGTGAAATCTAGGGAGTCACTTTTAAGGCCCCATATGGGGTAAAGGGAACATCCCTTAGTAGGGATTTTCCAGGGGTTAAAGCCCCCATAAACTGTGACGTGTTGCTTATTTAAAGGGGCAGTAGACAATATTTTGGTATGTTCTTTTTCACTGAAATTTTCAAGATATGTTGAAATACATTCACAACTATATAGACAAAAATGTAAAAATTCCTCCTAAAAGTGTAAAACGGCATTTTAGTAGATTTCTGTTTAGGATGCATAAAGCGGAAACAAGACTATTTCGCTGACGCAAGATCGGTGTCGACAACGAAAACTAAATAATGATACAGTTTTTCTTCATAAGTACATCAAGTTGGAACATAAGAATTGGCATGGTTGACAACTATTAAAAATGATTCTAATGGTACAAAAATCTAGAATGTTTTGGAAAATTTTTTTTTTGGGGGGGGGGATGATGTCGAACATGTCTGCTGCCCCTTTAAGGATAAAATGTGTTAAATTTACCATATTTTGAACTTAAATTAGATGGGGAAGGTGTACTTTAAAATATAGTGTTCCATTTAGTAGCCATGGAATTGTAATATTATCTGCTTCTTCTTTGAACTATATTTTCCCCTCTTCTCCCCACTTTCTCTAATTCTGCTTGCTTGTTGGATCTGAAACTTTTATGGATTGAACCACCCTGACTACAGGTTTGGGTACCATAGCTAAATGTATTTCTCTTAATGTTGGTATGATGATTTTGATTCAAATTTGGCAAATACGATTAATAATTGTTTATTTTTTATAGGGCACCCCCTAAAAATGCTGCTTCCACCTGCTGATCGAGGGCTCTTCTGCTGTTTGGTGCTACGTTGCATGGTGAAGATGATGTTAATATGAACATTGGAAACAGGTAAGCTAAATGAATTGAACAATAAATGCCCCTAGATCTATGACCATTGCATGACCCCACTATGGTCATTTGTGTTACGGTCTGTTACCCAAGGGCAGTTTTAGTCCCATGAAAATCCATAAAAGTATGATAAGACAAAAATGCTTGGCGCATCCCAAATGCTTGACATTAACTGACCATTTTGGGTAAAAAAACTCCAATGACTTGTAGATGACGTTTGACCCCATGCACTTTAGTCGGTGTGTTGGGTCACACATCCCATGGAAATCCATCAAAGACATGATCAAAGTATGTGGGTACAGTGACCAATTATGCTAAGAGGTAAACATTTTTACCACAGAGTCCAAACAGACAACTCCCCACACACTCTATGCCAAAGTAATCCATATAGATCTCTACATTGCATGTGGCATCCTATACAGATGACACAAACAAGTATGAATTAATTCTTTGATACACATGTACATATATGTGATAGCACCACCTGTAAATAATTTTGATCATTATTTTATATTTTCTTGAATTACAGCAACTCTGGTGGAACAGATGGAGCAAATCAATTTGATCTTTCTGTGTGCAGTCAGCATTTGCCAAGTGCGAGGTATAATACCACTTCCAGGTTAAAAGTTTCAACGAGTGTTCCTCAAAATCTAAAAAAGGTAAAAAAGGTAAATCCAAATAGAGGTGAAATCGTCAAAATGATAAAGTGCTCAAACAGAAAGGGGGCTAAATAAATTCTGATTTTAAATCAATTAGGTTATGATTTAATAGGTTCTGGAACAAAATGAGGCGTTTACTACTAAAATGAGAATGGTCTATGTTGTGCTGAAATAGCGTTATGTAGATCAGCGTGATGCATAACGCTCCTACGGCAGCATTGCCTGCCGAAATAGCGTTATGTTTATAGGCGCACTATAGTGAAATAATAATAATCTTTTATTTCAAAACGGTAAACAACCGTCTAATTAAAATACCTTAAACTTCCACAAGGTCGTGGTTAGATGCGTAAAAAAATGTAAAACAAAGAATAATATTAACACAAAACGAACTTATCTAACTGATTTAGATCAAAATGACCGTAAACATTTTGTGTGTATGTGTGTATACACTATTAAAAAGAACATTATGTGCGATAGTTATACATGTAGTCCGTCATAAAAACAAACAATTGTTGCGCCTTTGGTGTCCTGTGAAGATCTAGTTCTATTTGGATTTAGTAAGTATTATATTATTGTATTAAAACAAAAGATTTAACACTTAGTCCATTTGGACCCAACATTTAGCTTTTCGCGTCTCCCGTTAGAACGCAAACATATTTTACGCTAATTATTTAGGTAATTGCCTAACTTTACATTCCGCAA
>JAUMTS010397714.1:0-13765 GCA_032273385.1 Ophiopholis aculeata | reverse complement strand
CTTTTTTCCCCAAATTTGTTTTCTGTGGGGGCACTATGCCTCCCGACGCCCCCTATAATAGCTACGCCACTGTGTCCAGCTGAATGCAAAGTAAGAAGTACGTTAGTAAGACTCGTATTTTAGGACTCATATTTCAAACCAACATTGTCAAAACAACCAGCTTCTAGATGTTGATGAAAGGTAATATGAATTGAGCAAAGCGCTTCAAACTTTGGTACTTTGTACCTACAACACTATTTGTCTGAAGACGAAATGGTGTGCTAAACACAAACAATTTTATTAATCCGCCTAAATACTTTAAAACCCCTTTAGCTATCAGAGCTTGTATATAAAAGTTTTCGGCCTTTTTGTCTCTTGTAAACGAAAATTTTATATTCCTATCATTTCAGTCCCACATTGAATGTTGAGTCACATTATCCTGTTTTTATCTTTATCACTTTGCTTGTGTGACTCCGTTGCATCATTTTGATCCATCCATTACTCCTCTGCTGGTCAGTTTTAATATATTTGTTTTCTTTTTTCCTACAAAATAAAGGGGTTGGGTAAAGTGCAAACACATACAAATGTAATGCTTAAAAGTACTTTCAACCACATGAAAATATAAAGTAAAAGATGGAATAAATATCTTTACGAAAACTCCACCCAAATGTATTTACTTACAATACCATATAATAATATACCGCTCTATGATTTCTACTATTTAATTGATTTGAACATTCACTAACATGCACCTGCAAATAAAACATACAGATATGAATAGTTACTGTACTTTAGCCACATTAAGCTATGTTTTTAGATCGAACAAACCTACACAAGGCTTAAGTACCCATTTGTGTTTTATAACGAATTTCCATTAGGAATTGAAAACTGTTTTATCTTGAAAGTACATATATAATGCAATACAAAATACAATATAATATACAAAAGTACTTTCACTGACAAATTTGAACATTTTATATTGAGCCCCATGTGTGCAAAAGTACAACAATTAGCAAATTTATGTTAAATGTTTTCTACTGATATACCTTTACTCTAACTGAAAATTCTAAGCCATTTGGGGAAAACAATAAATTTAAATGATGATTGGTGCAGCGCAATTAGAGCCAAAAACATGGTTTCTTTAACAGGGCCATTTTTTTCTTTCATCAAAATAATTTTTTAAAGAAAATTTATTTCTGAGGCAATGAAAATAACACCATTCTTGACATAAATACCTGTCAGAACAATTTTATCATGGATCGTTCTTTAATAAAGAATGCAGAATCCCTTTTAATAAAGAATGCAGAATCCCTTTTTCGTCATTAATGATACAAATTACCCAACCCGTGACGCTTTAGTAGAATCTACACGACAGTTTTTCTTTGCAAAACATTTAAAAGTAGTTTCTCTCACATGTTTAGTTAGTGAGAGATTCAAATCACGATAGATACTACCGCTATAGCTTTGGCTATCAACATGACTGAATCGTATCTGTCTAGTACTGATTCTTTGTCAGAAACGAACAAATATGGAGGTCTTTTGGCGAATTTCGATCCGAATTCTCCGCCCTGGTATGGGCTAGGCGGAGAAAATACTACTTGCTATGATATGGTTCAAGACGGAAAGGCCATTGCCTATCTCTGGCCCTATTTGTGGGATCCCTATGAAACCGCTACTAGTGGAATCTTTTGGAAGCCAGGTAATTTTATGATAAAATTCTACATTTCACCGATCGTCATTATTTTGGGCATTTTAACCAACCTGATGTTCCTGTTCGTTTTGGGCCGAGTTAAAGAAATGAAGTCAACAGTAACCAATTTTTATTTGGGGATTCTGGCCTTTACAGATTTTACATACCTAACAATTTCAGGCGTTGAGATATCGTTATCTTGGAAAACCAATCCTGGTATGACCAGCCATGAACCGTTCACTACAACAGCCCAGTGTGTATCCGTTCACATTTTGAGGCAGTTCACGTTTTACAGTTCGGTTTGTTTAGTCTCTTTAGTAACATTTGAAAGATACATGGCAATTTGTCATTCACTTAAGCATCGTATGCTTATCGGGAAAAAATGGACGCTCAAAGTTACTATTATAACCCTGACAATCGCCGCGGCGTTCGCTTGTGTAAGCGCTATCAAGAACATGGGACAAGCAACAATTTGCATACTTTGGCCACCTCTTTTAAGAGAACTGCTTGATTTTCAAATAAGTGACTTACACACGTTTTGCCATACTATCGAACTACCTACTTATAGACATCAGGACACCTCAGAAGCTATAAGTACTGCGCTACCTTTTGTTTTTTTCATCGGTAACATGATATTCAATGTCATTCTTTATATTCGCATCGTTGTAAGACTCGGTAAACGCGATGTAAAAACACAAGGAAGCCTACACGGACATGATGATGTACAACGCGTTCGCAACCAGGTCGCACGGATGCTTATTATCAATGGCACAGTGTTCTTTCTCTTAAATATGCCCTACGAATTGTATAATTTTTGTTGGTTCTTTGGAAAAACTTTCAACTATAGTCTCCTTGGAAATACAAACACAGTGAGCTTAGAATTCTACGGCAGTTGTTTTCGCTATTTGAATTCGGCAATTAATCCTTTGATTTACGGGCTTAGTAACCCGCGCTACAGAAGAGCTTATCTCAAGGCTTTCGGATACGAAGCAAAAGCGAAGCCTAAACAACATCCAACGGCTCCAACTCGCATTTCTGCCATTTCTTCAACAAAAGGCGAGTATAACTCTTATACTTTTGAATTATCTATTGTTAAAGGCAAAACAAATTTCTAACTTCAGAAGTCACGAACTAGTTGAATAGTTACAACCATAATGACCAAATGCTTTCTTTATTCTAGAATGAATTCTCATAAAAAGTTCTTGATATATGTAAACGTCATGAAGGGTTAGTGTTACTTCTTACGTCTTCAGAAATGACTTTTCAATACAGCATTATTTTGTGAAAGAACAGCATGGCGTCTTCAAAGAAACTGTGTAAAATAAAAATATGACGTTGATGCACATGTCTACTAATTCCCATCTCTATTCCCGCAATTATACTGCACAATAAAAAACAATAAGCACAACACAGAATCTCGAATAAACATTTTCGTTAGTTTTGCAACCTCACAAACTTGATATCACGTTAAAGATTATTTCCACCGATTTTAAAACATCCTTTTGACGCATAACGTTCGCTATTACTGCATCCATTAAATAGAAACAATAATATCTAATATCAAAAGTCTACTTTTGTAATGCTAACAAATTCATTTGTTTATTTTCATATAGTAAAAACAGTTTGCAGTTGTGTCCCAAAAATAATTTAATTATATTTTTGAAGGGTCATAATTTTAAAACAATAACTATGATCAAATCACACGAATTGATATCCAATGTTTTGTTTGATCCTTTCTCTACTTTGTGTGTAAAAAATCAACATATTCAAACCACTGGTTAAGAAAAAAGGCACGATAGCATTACAATTACAAAATATGCTTAATTCCAAGTGTCATTATATGTTTGTATTTAACAAACAATCCATACTTTATTTGTAAATGTGTTAATATTGGCGCGGCGAATAACTTTATGTAACCCATTTATTTCGTATGTATTTAGACTACATTGTGTCACAATTTATTATTTAATTTTTGGCGTAAAATTCAAATTTTGCCTATTTTCACTGAAAATCGCGAAATTTGAGGTTTGTCGACAAATGACGTCATAATTACGTCATACAATGTATGATTGTAATTTTTTGGTATGTATAGAAAGGGGAGACCCATACGAGGACACCTCTTTGCTGTGTAAGTGGTCTTGGTGTTTAGACATGTTTTGTTGTAGTCTGACCAAAGAGTTGTTGTGTTTAAATAACAACTGTTTGCTTTGACTCCACTTGCTACGGCAATTGTTGTATTTGATGGTTTATGATTGAATTCATGTAGAATTTAGTATTATATTTTAGTGTTGTCTTCCTTGATGAAGAATAGTTTACTATTCGAAACGTCGGTCAGTTTTTGTTATTAGTTAGGCTTGTTTGTTTGTATACTTCCATGTACTTTCTTCTTTGTACAGACTGTTTTTTAGCAGTGTTTCCCACATTAAGTTGGTATACCTTGCCTCTTCTTTCTATGCTTGTTACCCTTATGATTGATCTGAAACAACAAAACGATGTTTTCATATACCCGTATACTCTATAATTGGTAAAAGGTTGAACATGGAACACTGTATTGTATGGAAATCATTCTAAGGCTTTTTTGATGTCAATAAATTCACTTCAATTCTATATAATTCAATTGTTTGACTTAAGACATAAATATACATTTTTCTTTTTGACTAATCGAAATGCAACACTGACTAAAATAGGCATAATGCCATTCTTAGGTAAATACGACGATGAATGTGTTTGAAACGCAGTCGGAAAATGCTGTTTTACTGTCAATACTGATATATTTTTTCCCTAAACATAAAATAAAGGAAACCGGGCGAGGCTAGGTTTTGATAAGAAAAAACAACTTGATAATTGAACACTCAAAACGTAAATCTTGTAATTTCTTAACGTAAAGATGCATGAACTCATCAGATCTCTGTATCAATGGGCATGCTTTCAATGACCCGTTCTCTTCTTTAAACATGTAAATTACGACGCCAGTATATCGGATTAGCTTGTATTGAAGTTTAATATAATGTCTTTTTAAAAGAAAGGTCACTTACCACCCCTTAGGTATCGAGCTCTCTGATCGAGGTGGTCTACTTTTGTTTATATTTAATTAAATTGTATTACTTCATATATAAATGTAGATTTTCCTATTTGACATGTTAAAGCACAACACAAGAAGATACGTCGATGAATGTGTCTGAAGTGCGGTAGAAACATTTTGTTAGTTATTGATTGGATTTGTTTAATTTGTTGAGTACTGTAATTTTTGAACAGAAATATTGATGCAAACAATGGATTCTCATTTCCTTTCCAAAAATGTATACCTTTTTAAATATTTGAGTCATAGATGAAATTTTATACCGCCCTAAATAATATTATTTTATAAACATACAGGTGAGGAAACGGGCAAATAAACCATGTAAACTTATATTTTGTGCTGAGTTCTAATAGGACAAAACAGACTTAATAATTGTACATCGGAAGGAATAAACTCGTTTATCTGATGAAATACACAGGGTAAAAAGCCGAGATCCAGATTTTTTCGAGGAAAGTAAGCCAATCCCAGAGAGTGCATTTAATCACATCTGAAAACCTAATCCCGACAGACTCTGCCTCAAGCTTAAGCCACTGTTCAACTTGGTCTTGATGTTATGTTATTGGATTGGTTTTTGCTAAGTACCCTTGCTCACCCCTTGCTTAAGCGCAGATTTCTACAATGACAGTAAATGAAGTTATCCTTAAATCTCAGACAGTATATTTAAAGACAGTTCAAGTGATTTTGCCTCAAGCGAAAGACACAGTTAAGACTTGGTCATGATCTTATATTGGATTGGTTTTTACTTAGTGTCGTTGCACGCACCAATGCAATAGTATTTTGATTACAACCTACTTTATTACCTGCCACTCATTTTCCATAAGGTAAACGTGACATTGTTATCAGGACCCACGCAACTAGCCATCACCTATATACGTCAAGAACACAAAATAAATCATAAGACAGCATTTTGTATTTGCCTATATAACACCTACGTACAATATATCTCCCTGGTGATAGGCCTCCTTGTAGGTGCCTGTAAGAGAAAAGCTAAACAGCCTTCTTGATAAGCTGGGAAAATTACGTTTTGATAAATCTTTCAGCTACCGCAGCCATCGATGTCCACGCCTCTTGCATCGTATAAGTTATTTTCAACATTATAAGAATAAAAGTAGATATTGTTGTAAGCCATTATTACGGCGGCGCTAGAAGTTTTTAACAGTATTTAATGGTTTGATATTCTTAGGTTGAACAAATCAAGAAAGTCAACCTACTTGTGCAGCTTTCTACTGGGGATAAGACGGTTATATTGAAAACAAGAAGAGCGATGATCATCTTGGTCATACATTCTGTTTGCTAACGTTCCGGCAACAACCGGTATCGTTTAGATACCACCAATACAATTTATATCGATTTTTAAGGGTGGTGCTGTTCCAAAAATAGATAAATGTAGTATATACCAATATCTTGGCCATATCTGACATAACTTTTGAACGGCAAATCTAATCATTCACAACTCAATGATTTTTTCAGCTTTATTTCTACTTGAACACAATCATTAAGAATATCTTTGATACAACTGTTGAATGAATTGAGGACAATTTTATTAAATTTGCAATGTTTTTCAGATATTTAATAACTTAGTTACTTCAAAACTCAGAATGAAATGACCACATAACTTGAATTAATGTTACTTGCTTTTATTTTTATAGGTGATATTTCAGTAATACTTAAGCAAAATGTTTTTATTTTTCTAACACACTTCAGGTTTATTTTTGATAATCTACTTTGAAACGGCATTATTCCTATTTTAATCAGTGTGATTTTACAAATCAAACGAAAACATATATGATACCTTCTTCTGTAAGCAGCAATAAAAATTGAATTATACATCAAAATGAATTTAGTGACAATAAGGAAGGCCTATCAACGCAATCACAAGGAAAAAAGTATCCATAATCGCCATTTTTTTAAATTGTTGAGCTTATGAAAACATCGTCGTGTTGATTCAGTTCCAACTTAAGGCGCTGTTACTAGCAAACATAGACGAGTGGGTTATGCCACAGTATCCTTGTTATTTATGTTGTCAACTTCTGTTCTTGTCAATACACTGTTCGTCTAGGCACTAGCTGGAACTACTGCACATTATAATAAGAGTGTAAAGGGTCGTATTTTTTGAGTTATACATCAGGTTCAAAAGAATAAAGGAACACATCAAAATATCAATTGTGCTCTTAAAACAAAACGTGTTTTTAAGTTTTCTGAAAATGGAACAAAATATCATTGATAATGTAAAAATACACACGAAAAGGCTGTCGATAAATTACATAATATAATAAGAGCCAGTTTTTGTGGGCGCTTCATTCATTCATTTCCATTTCTGACTGTAAGGATTATTTCCCCTTCAAATAGTTTTATACGTACTTACTACATATATGACTGTACAGAATAGTGTTTGCCTTTTTACGATTGAGATTGACACATTAATGCTGGATTGAAATGTTAATATGTTAAACTGTTTTTCTGTTAAAATTCCGCTACTCAAATTTCAGATATCTTTGAAGAAAGTTAGCGATGAAAACCTCAAATCTCAGACACTACATTTAACCACATCTGCAAACCTCATTGTAAGTGTGTTTGCCTGAAGCTGCAAACACAGTTCAAACTTGATCATGATCTTATATTGGATTGGCCTCTACTAAGTGTCCTTGCTCTCGGCCACTGCAATATTATTTGGATTACCTCCTACTCAGTTACCCGCTACCTATATATTCTATGAACCAAGCGTGACATTATTCTCTCGACGAACGTACCTAGAAAGGTACACAGCTATTTCATCATGACCAGCTTATTTGGGATTGATTGTGATGCGGCAACTCTGTGGCTACTACAATATAGAGTAACTGATTAGCTTTGGAGGTACTCTAGATGTACTCCATGACCGGGTATGGTTTTAGCTCAGGTTGGCGTACCTTCAAATTAGCTCAAAAGCTACTGTAGAGTTTGTCCATGTCGGAGTAGCCACAGAGTATCTGCATCACTATAATTTCCGCCTTGCTTAACATTTGAAACTTGCTGTGTACGTACGTGCCAGCAAGTGAAACGCGAAACAACCTTTTGGATTAGGCAGTGACAATTATTTTCGTTAAAATGTTGTCTTTTATGTAAAACTTTATTTTTTGAGCTGTCGCAATCATTACTCGCTATACGCCTAAAAATCTGAATTTGAAGTATTTACTGTTTTAAATTGTCATTATGAAGGCCCAGCAATTATTTTTTAGTTAAATGTAACATCAACTATTCTAACTAAGAGTCAACGTATTTTATATTAAAATTATTCTGTAAGCACCCCGAGCTATATAGCCTATCGTTAGTCAGCTGGGAAATGTTTCAACTTATTTGAAACCAATACAAGTTTTACGATGATAAAAAAACTTTTTTACAATTTAACAAACAAACTAATACATATTATGTAATTACATTTGTTTGTTTTCAAGACGTTTTCTTTCGTTGTCGATGAAGAAAATCTTTCTAAAAATTTCAATTTATATGAGTAATATATTATAGATGTTGACTCAGAGTAAACTTTTGATTTTGTATGCTAGTTCAGATCTTATCACGATCGAAATTAATAAAAGTGGTCGCGATTTCTCGTTTTGCCTCTGGCTTTGTCGTGCACAAAGCTAGCAAAATGAGACACGAATCGGAAGACATTTATTGGTTCAAGTAAAGGTTGATACGATTTAAATTAAAATTTTATTTGCAACGAAATACAAATAGTGTAAGCCATTTTTATTTCAAAACATTTCCATTTAAGTTAAAATATTTTATTTGTATATGCGCATATTGTCTTTGTATATGAAGTAACAATGTTTTGACATGCGCTTATGGCAGTCTAAATTTCTTATAATTGGTTGATGTTTGGTCTCAATTATTTTGACTCTTTTCATACATTGCGTTTAACATGAATACAAACTTAACATTAATTTGCTAGAGTGGTTGATCATAAACCAGTACTTTACCGTCTGTAAAACTTCAAATAGCTAAAATTATATATAACACTCTTATGATAAAGTGCCCATACGAACAGAAATTGACATGCACACAGGTCAACAACATAAATAACACTGTAGCATTGGCTTAACCCAGTTATTTATGCTTGTAACTTATACACAACACCCTAGGTTGGATCTGAATCAACACGACGATGTTTTTATATACACGTATAGTATACGTCGTATACCTTTTAATTGGTAAAAGGGTAAACATTGCAAACTGTTTTCTGTATGGAAAGCGTTCTCAGGCAGTTGTAGATGTCACGAAATTCATTCTTCAATAGCTTGATAATAAACGTTTACTTCTTCATACATAAATGTATGTGTTCCTATTTGATCCTTCAAAGCACAACATTAACTAAAATATGCATAATGCCATTTTTAGGTAGATACGATGAATGTGTCTGAAACAAACTAAAAGGAGCACCTAACACGAATAAATATCTCAGCTTATCTCAATTTATTTATGTAGAAAACACTGTTTAATGATCATTTTCATGCTAATACGTATTAAATATTGTTTGGAGCCTAATGTAGTGGCAGCGGTAGAGGACGTGTTTTATGTTAAAAAATTAAAAAGTTGAGGATATGTTTATACACTGTGTGGTGAATATTTTCGTAAGAACGAAAGCTAAACAAACTAAGAGATATCTTTAAAAACCAACCGCTTGATAGTTAAAACTATTGATATATTTTCCCAGGTGCCAACACACAATAAGTACCATTCTTATGATTCTAAAGTAGTAATGCATATACATCTACATCTACATCGAATTGAGTCGGCTGGATTCCTAAGTCGGAACATAAACGCCAACTTATCCTGGTGCTTAGGACTGAGTGCTAATAACAGACCCGGGATGATCCCCTACTCTTTTCGACATAGTCTGTGAACTTTTAACGTGTCCAGGTATAGCTCTTCTGGTGCACGAGACCAACGGCTTTACGTGACTTTCCAACCACGGTGCGCTGCATGTCTACTTCAATCTGTACGGTCTGAAGGAGACATGGCGAGCGAGGAATGCCGAAAATCGTGATATATAATGTTTTGTTGCCTACATTATGTATCACGATTCACTAGACCAGTTTTAGTGTGAAAGAATGTTGCCCTTTGATGCAGAGGCGTCTGTAGTAACATACCAAAAATCCAACCAGTTCTATCTTATGAAGCCGAACCGTGTTTTCAGACCAAGAAAACTCTTCCCTTGGCGTCAACTGTAAACCACGAATGTATCTCCAGTGCATATCAGTAAGGAGTTTTTAAAGCACAGGAGAGGGGTATTATAGCTATAATAGCTGAAGTAATTTTGATATATGTAAGGTAGGTCACTGTTACCACACATGTATACATCACCTATCATTACCTGTCGTGTTTGTCTACATAATCAGAAGGAGGTTCCTGCTGTATCTGAAACCCTGTGACGGTTTAATTTAAAACTCCGTATTATAGCATTTCTTAATCATCAAGGCCATAGCTAGAACGGTAATGACCATTATTAAAATGAAGCAGCGTTTTCAACCTCTTCGTGTTTCCTTATTGAAATGAACCTTTATTCTGATTGTGGTTTTGTTTGTTTGATTCTTTTAAAACATTGTGTAATATTTAGAAAACAAAATAACATAAGAACGAAAAGTGTTTCAATTTGTCGAACGCAAATACATTCATCAAACTTTTTTGTAAAAACAAACACACATATGTTATCTCTTATCTTATGGTGACGTGCTTACATATTAAGTAACTGCCTGCACAAAGAGAAATCGTCTTTATATCATTTCATACAAGGGATATTAAATCTTAATACAAAACTGTCAACATTAATGTGTTAGGATATATGTTATTTATCAATATAGTATCATCTGTAAAACGTGAAATAACTGATACAATATGTAAACCTCTAATGCTAATTTGTTTCAGTTCGAGCAAGTGTCAAGACGAACAGAACATTGACATGAACTAAAGTCGACAACATAAGTATTGTATATACAAGGTTGGTTGTTACTCACAACGCCTTAGGTTGGATCTGAATCAACAAGACGATGTTTTCATATACCCGTATACTCTATAATGGAAAATTATGGAAAATATTCTAAGGTCTGTTTAGATTCATGGTATTAAAGATGTATTATTAAATTTTGTTTCTGCATACATAAATGTATATGTTCCTATTTGACGTGTAAAAGCAAAACACGAGTAGATACACCAATGAATGTGTCTGAAATACGGTAGGAAAATATTATTTTACTATCATTACTGAGCTATTTTTTCCGAAACATAAATGTAACGAAATGGGCGAATAAACCCTCTCTACTTGTTACTTATGCTGATTTCTGATAGGACCAACAAATAATTAAAATTGAACATCAGAAGAATTAAAACTATTTGATATTGTTGAATAATTAGCTTAACAATTGCAATGAAGGGGGCAAATAATCCTATTTATTTTGTTGAAGGACTCTAATAAGCCGAGGTACCGCTTTTTGCGATGAAAATGAGCAAATCCCAGACAGTGTGCATTTAATCACATATAAGAACCAAATTCCAAGATAATCTGCCTGAAGCTGAAGACACCGTTCAAATTGGTCATGACGTTTTGTTAGTGGATTGGTTTTTGCTAAGTGTCTTTGTTCACTCCTTGCCAAAGCCTAGACTTCACAAGGTGAGTTAGTGAAGATAACCTAAAAATGACAGACAGTTCATTTAAATATAGTTCAAGTGAATTTGCCTCAAGCTAAAGGCACAGGTAATACTTGGTCACGATCTTATTGGATTGGTTGTTGCCAAATGTCGTTACTCGCGCCAATGCAACATTTTTTGGAATTAAAACCTATTTTATAACATGTCAATCATTTTCCATAAACTAAACGTGACATTGTTATCAGGACCCACACACCTAGACATTTGGGCATATCACTTAAATACGTCAAGAACATGGAATAAATCACTAGGCAGCTAGTTGTGTTTGCCTATACAAGACATACGTACAATATAGCTGCCTAGTGTTAGGCCCCCATTTGTAGGTGTCTTTAAGGGAAAAGCTAAAGCACTCTACGCGATTAAGCTGCGAAAATCACACCTTGTTTCTCCTACGCGAGTGGGGTTACACACGGTATTCAAACATGTATGTTTTAATGGTCATTTTTCATGCTAATCCGTATAGTTAACTTGTTTTTCATTAATATTGTTTGGAGCTTAATGTAGTGGCAGCGGTAGAGGACGTGTTTCATGTTGCAAAAATTAAAAAGTTGAGGATTTATTGATACACTGTGTGGTAAAGTTTCTTAAAAACGAAAGCTAAACAAACACTAAGAGATATCTTTAAAAGTCAACCACTTGCTAGTTAACATTGATATATTTTACCAGGTCCCAATACACAATAAGTACTATTCTTATAGGTTCTAAAGTAGTAATGCAGAAGCGTCTGTAGTAAAATATCAAAATACAAAACCAGTTCTATCTTATGAAGGCGAACCGTGTTTTCAGATCAAGATCATTACCTGTCACTCATTTTCAATAAACCTAACGTGACATTGTTATCAGGACCCACGCACCTAGATATTTGGGCATATCACTTAAATACGTCAAGAGCATGGAATAAATCACAAGGCAGCTAGTTGTGTTTGCCTATATAAGACATACGTACAATATAGCTGCCTTGTTAGGCCCCCATTTGTAGGTGCCTTTAAGGGAAAAGCTAAAGCACTCTACGCGATTAAGCTGCGAAAATCACACTTTGTTTCTCCTACGCGAGTGGGGTTTAGACGGATATATTAAACACAAGAAGCGCCAAGAGAAGCCTTTATAAGATGGAAACATGGAATTGTGGTGAGAGGATGTCAATGCACGTCCAACTTTACCGTCAAGTTGGTAATTCATTCTGCTTTCCGACGGTTTTACAACAACTGGAATCGTAGAGATACCACCAATACAATTTATATCTATATTCACCCAAGGTGATTCCGTTCTAAAAAATAGGTAAATGTGGTAAATACCAATAACTTGCCCACGACATAAGTCTGGACGGTAAATCTAATAAATCACAACTCAATGACATTTTCATCTCTCTTTCCTGATTGGAAAATCTTTTAACGGTCATGAATTAATTTTTGATCTAAGAAGAAATTTAAAGGATTATCATTTAACATGATTTTCCCCAATTAGCTTATAGAGCCAAAAGAACAGGCCCAATGATGACAACAAAACCGTAAATTTAAGGAATGCCCAAAACATCAAACAAAGGGTATACAATAAAAAAACACAACAGAAACGTGCAGAAATTCAATATGTTTTTTATTTATTGATTTTAATTGAGGTTACCTAAAAGGTAAGTAGATGTCATTGAATTTGTTGAGACACTGTTTTTTACGGGATAAGTGATATCGACATTAATGTCATTACTTGAAAATCAAAGATCTTGCTTTTGGGGTATATGAATAATCATTGCTCATTAATCCGAAATTGGCTTTATGTTTATTTTTTCGAATATTTGCGCTTGCGAAGGCAATTCATCACAAAATGGAAAAAAGAGTGAGGCGATCAGAACAGTAGGACTGATTTGTGCATTGAAACAAAACTCTTCGTAACGAAACCTGCCGTGAAATTATGGATGTCGGTGTTCAACTCATAAAACCACCATGTTTTAATGCGATTGAAACCAAATTCTTTCATTGCTCACCTTTGCTGCACAGAAAACACAAGATACGAGCGCAAACCTTAACTCGACCTTGCATTGACCACTTTTTGCTGAACATGCACAAAACGGCCCTTATATGTCATTTAAATACCATTAAGTGAAGTAATCTTAAACCGCAGATTGTGTTTCGTAGTTTTGAAGAAAATAACCTCTTTCATTGTTTTACTATATTGACGACAACTTTAAAACGTCAGGTTTTATACTGATTCGGAAAATAAATAGAAAAAAAAGGTTCAAAATGTTAATATTTCAATTCAGTGGATTTTGAATTTTCAATTCAATGTGTCAATCTCAACCTATAAATCAAACGCTATACAAGTACGTATACAAATATTCA
>JAUMTS010396603.1:0-10374 GCA_032273385.1 Ophiopholis aculeata | reverse complement strand
ACATCACCATATTTGAAATCTTTGAACTTCCTCATTCTTGTTATGTCTTCAAAACAAACTACTGTATTGTCTCTAATAAACGCCCCCTACAAACTTTTCTGTTGCTTTCTATTGCTATCTACTGAAGATAGTCCATTTTCCATGCATAATCCCCTTGGGAAGAATGCAATGCCCCAGGGGCGTTTATTAGAAACAATAAGGTATGTTTAGTTCAAACAGTAAAAATCAGTAATTAACCAAACTTATTTTGCTATGGAACATACTATACAGTCATTTGTTATCTGGCTGTTGAACAATCAGCCTTCCCCTGCATGATGCAGGCCTTGAACAAAATGTCAAAATTTGGAAATCGCCTTTCACAGAAATGTTGTCATTCGGAACGTAAGGACATTTTTTTTGCTTTTCTGGATAAAGAAATAGTTAAGAAATGGTGGGAAATTGTAATCTTTTGGATAGAAAACATTTTTCCCAGGCCTGAGCACATGATTCAATGCAAAAAAAAAAAAACTCCTTTTGAAAAATTGCTTTAATGTTTCGTCCCTTTAATAAAGATTGGGCTTATTTACAGTGTAATTTACCCACCTCCCCACATACATTTTATACCAGGGTATTCCTGGCAATTCATCAAATCGCTGGCAGGATAAACCAACCATGTTCAAAAGGCCACAAAAACAACAGCGACCCAGGCAACATTGCACATGATATAACTAACATACAGGTATTCCCAGAATAAGTGGACCCTGACAAAAAAATTGATGGGACAAAAATTAATAGACATTTTGAACCAAATGCAAATCCTGTTAAATACAGAACAAGTCCTATATTAAAATATCTCAACTTTTAGCCATCGCACAGCAGTGAATTTGATATTGGAAACAATACTTTGTTGGTCAAAAAAGATTTCATTTGAAGGCACACCGTTTCTTTGGGCTCATTTTATTATGGGACAACGTGTACCATTATACAAGGCTGGTAATTCTGACAAGGCTGGTAATTCTAGCAGGGCCTTTACGAACCATGAATCAGAACAAACACAGATAGAGACCTAGATTTGTGTTTATAACTATTTGATAAACTTGTGTGTTATTTCTCTATTCTGAGTGCTCCATCCATATTTTCACAGTAAAAGTGCACATTTTCGCACACTTTGTCAACATACATGTTTAAATATTTACCATATTGCTGTATTAATTAAATTTGCAATTTTTTTACAAAATTTTGCAAATTGAAATCACTAACTGGAAACCATACGCATTTCCATTATTAGCAGCTAGTCTTTGTCAAAGACTGGAACCAACTCAAAAACACACTGGCGCTAAACTCCTGCGAAGCTCACGTTTCTCAGTCTGTGCCACAGACTTATTAGCAGCATATGTTTAATACCTGCACCTGCCCGTATATTTACATTTTCACAGCACATTAAATTCATTGTGTTCATCAAAAGTTGGTAAAAAATTGATAAAAGACTCCGGTGCTATCGCACTTCCACCAGAACAATCTCTTCCCCAAGCCTTTCAACATTCACTACCTATATTGGTTAATGAACAAAGGTGACATTATGTTTTTGGAAGAGTTTGATCAACATTGCCCTCCAGTAAACTATGCCAGGAAGTTTGACCTTGAGCCCAAAAGATAAAACCAGGAAAACAATGTCAAGGGCGAATTTAGGAGCCTAGTTGAAACTGGAAAAAATATGCAAGGGTTTTAAATTTTTTCACGCAAATTAATATAGGGCTGAAAATAACAAGAAAATCACAATATTTTAGTAGAGGAATGAGTTCATTATTGTCGATCCGAGCCAACTAACAACTCCCAGATGTCTCATAGCTTTGAAAACCTGAATGGCATATTTTAGCGCAAACAACACTTTTATCACAAATCTAGAACGTAAACAACAATTTTATCATAAATCTAGGTCTGTTTACAACTAAATTATATTAATCAGAAGTAATAATAGTATCATTATCAATACAATGAAGGACCTGATATTCATCATTTACAACAGAAATTTATAACCTTCATACTTTTTAAGCTTTGCAATTATCAAATCACAGATACTTAAAATTTTCTTCCAGCATGTCCAGTTTATTCCCAACTCGATTTTTTAAACCAAGTCAAGTAGCTCCCCAACGAGTCTCGGACATAATCTCATCCTCACGACGACGACTCCTTCAAAAACACCCCAATCCACACCGGGCCATATACATTACAACGTCTACATCAATATTTTATCAAATCCGTGAGCCCAGCCTTGCACAAATAGCGCGGAGCCATGCCATCGGTCATCGCAGACAAAAGTCCACTCTAAATGTTTTTTATTTTTAGCCAAGTTCATTGACTCGGGAGGCTTAGCCACTTCAGACAAAATGGCAATGTATGTTCAAATTTCTAACCTGTATTTTTTACGGTCTAAATTTTTCACATTCTTCATCCTTTTTCCTGTTTTCCACTTTTTATGGTAGTTTTGAGTCAAATACTAAATAAGAATGTCAGTATTTACTATTTAAACAAATTGATACATGTTTTTCATTTTTAGTTTCCAGAAAATGTTTACGAGAATACTTTACTTTGATAAATTATAGAAACTTATAATCGTACAAGTTTAAAATAAAATGCCCAACACAAATCAAGCTAACATACTCAGTACAACTGACCTACAAGTGTTACACTAAAAATAGTTAGATATTAGAAATTTTCCACCGAATAATGTCAACTCTTGCGATAAAAGACAAACACATCGGATGCAAGTGACATTCTCGACCAAATAAAATAAGCAATTGCGTACGAGTCTACGTCACCTGAAACCTGAAATATCTTTTATGTACTGCAACTCCTTAGAACACCAGAGGATACGACTGCCTCATTCTTTATTGCAAAGTTCACTTGTTGGCAGTAGGTTGTATTACATTCAATAACTTTGTCATGTTGATGAGGTGAAATATCCGTAAGCAATTTAAATCTACATGATGACAGTTTTTTTTAACTCTGATTTTCAGGGCAAAATAATACATGAATCAAATTTACCCATTGGATATAAATGTATACTACCTTAAAACGATTTGAAAAAATAGCATCAGAAGATCCCTTCTTATGAAAAATAAGGGGTATAATAATAACATTGAAATTTCTTACCTGTTTATTTGTAATAATGCACACATGAACACAGCAATATGAAAGAGAGAGAAAGAGAAAATACAATTGGTTAAAAAAAAGGTCATAAAAATGAAAAAATTCCACTTACAATATATTTACAAATTGTTCTATATATTGACAAGTGCATTGACATTTACAACTCTAATGAATCATATATCATGCACAAACATATTGAATAAATATCTGTTTGAAAATCTCTCAAATTGTCTCGGCTTCAATTATTCATAGTTCCATTCTGAGAATAAAACGAGACATAGATCCTACTGGCGACACCATCTGTATTTATTTTCATGCCATGAATATAAATACAAATCCCATTTTATAATACCGTTAATTTTCATAACCAACATATTCTCAAAACCAAGATTGCGAGACATGCAAATCCCGAGACATGCAAATCCAACTGGCGACACCATTTGTATTTATTTTCATGCCAAGATTATAAATAAATACAAATCCCATTTTATATAACCATAGAACCCCACTCACAAACATATTCTCAAAACCAAGATTGCGAGACATGTAGATCCATATTAACTGGCGACACCATTTGTATTTATTTTCATGCCATGAGTATAAATACAATCCAATTGTATACCGTTAATTTTCATAACCAACTTAAACCCCACTTACAAGCTTACTAAGCATCCTCAAAACTAAGATAAAAACTACCCTTAATTGTAACGTATCCTTTTTCATAGAATATTGATAAAGAGACACCGTTCTAGATTTAAAAATTCATGAGTCGACTTTGTGATAAACAACTTCAAATTTAGCTTTAAATTTGCTCTCCTGAAAAACACAAACATCTATTTACTCGTCTTAGATGGCTACTAGTCTATATGCTCTCAGAACGGAGCATGATTTAGTTGGGTATGCATGCGTAGGTTTTAAACATATCCCAAGTCAGACATACTGGCACCATCTACGCACGAATCGCTCCTACTCAGACGATTCGTTATCTATCCTCCGGGCGGGGGCACTGCCTTTGTGAGAGTGCTATTGGTGCGTGCAGAAAATATGTCCCTCTTTTTCAGGCCTCCTCGGCACTCCTACATGTAAGACCCCTTTTTTCTACCTAGTTATCTATTCTTCAGCCCAAAGTTGAACAAAAAAATGTGCATTCTTTGGGCTAAAAATTACGTCCAATTTTGGCAAAAACTTGCCGTTCCCAAGGCCAATTTTGGCTGAAAATCTGTTCCGAACACCCTTCTTTCGAAAAATCATGCAGTATATACCTCTACCATACATTATGTGAGTGCCCCTCCCTCTCGGGTCTTTTATAGTCTCCCGGTTTCATCTATTTGCATACATTGCCTTTTATTTTTTCCAAGACATCGCCATCGAGATGGGGCTTCCATGTTTGAGACATCTCTGAATACAAAATTAGAATTTTGTTCAAATGGTGTGTCCTCAGAAAAGTGCAGCGGGGCTTTGGCCTGACGTTTATTGGATTTCTTTGGAAAGAAGTCTGACTGGTTAAAACAGTTCAGACTTGAAGCCCTTGTCTTGAGTAATTATCGAGAAGTACGCAAAGGTATCAAAAGAGAAAATGGAAAATGATGAAAAGGGGAATAGATAGTCATTATTATGAACTTAATATGGAATTGTTGGAAAAAAAATAGTTTGAACCGTAATTTAATGGAAAAATAAGCAGGAGAAATCCACAATTCAGCATTTATGAGAATCATATTATAAATAATATCAGACTATTTTCCACTTGAAATCATGAGTGTTCCAGTGTTTTTATACTCAAATAACATTTCCAAGTAACAAACATTGCACAAAATCCTCATGTGGTTAATTCATTCATAAACACTGACTTCATTTGTAACCTTTAACAAATGAAACAAATATTTTCTCATCATCCGTCAAATTGTCATAATTTATGCCATATCGTTACATCATTTTGTTTAAACAGTTTTAACTACATGAAATTTTGAGTACATTAAATTTAATTTTCTTAATCGTTTTACCTACAATTTCTTTTTCAAATAATATCAACAAATTTATCGCACACCTAGCACAAGTATAATATTAATTTAATTAATCATGAAATGCAGTAATCCTAATTGAAAATATGTAGGTCTCGTAATTAAACAGCTTATAAATTATAGTGGTGGTGCTGGTAGTACCATCTTCGATATCTGCGAAGAAAATATGATCATTTAATTTCAGCGTATTCGTATTTCAATCAATTCTATGCCATATGAAACAAAACTATGTGATTTTTAAAATAGCCAACAGATGCCACTCAGAAACAACGACTCTTTTTAACTTCATTCAGATAAAATGTTATGTCTTGAAAAAAAAATCCCATTCATATAAATGTCAGGTCTTTACACAGAATCCCTCTTAAGAATATTTTGATAACTAGATAAAATGTACATCTAATTCAAAAGCAGATTCTAGTAGAATACAGACGTCACTGTCGAGTCTGTCAAGATTGCTGACGCGCCGCTGCTTCATCTCATTACACAGTTCATTGTTTCCCTTGCGGAGTAAACTTTCAGTAGTATCATTCTGCCGAGCGAGCTAGATGCATGTTCCCACATGCTGCAGCAAGCCCTGTGTATAATGAAACACAAAGGCACCGAACCAAGAAAGTAGTAAATTTTGCATTGCATGTGTGAAATGGTGAGCTGTGATTGGTTGAAATAGATCAGGTGATGTTCCTCTCAGTTTTCACATTTATGACTGAAACAAGGGTACAAATATGGGTGTGACATTATATTTTCTGTCAATTTTTGTGTGCTAATTTATGCAAAAATACCTGTGATCATGACTGCTAATCATGTTCGAGTTCCGATCATAATCTGGAATTTTCCACCCAAATTTTTAAGTTGGGCACTCAAGAACAGTTATCACATCATAACATGTGCTCAATAAGGGACATTTTCCATGAACCATGCATATTCAGAATAATAAATTTTTGCCATTTTCCAACATGTGTTCATGTGCATATAATTATGAAAGTCAATTCAATACTATTAGAAATTTATTCACATATTAGGCAGAAAATTTACATGAAAATATGGCAGGTTCAGTTGTCCTTTTAATGAATTTGTAAAAATATATATAAATGTCTTACACAGTTACAACACCTGGGCTGATGCTATTCTGAACTTTCATAAGTGCATCCATGTTTATGAAAAATAATTCTATTCAGTTTCATACTTGCAAATATTCATTATTTTGAATAGGAATTTTGAAGGGGAATAGAGTTCACCTTTTGAACAGGAAATTGTAAGGAAAATACATTCAGATCTGGTGAAACAATCAACACAGACATGTCTTAATAATAATTTAATTCTTCAGCTATTTATATTAGGCCAAAAAAAAAAAGAAAGTTTGTCTCAGCTTCCTCAAGCTCAAAACCCTAAGAGCTATGCGATTTTTTTAATTTTTTTTTATTACATTTTGAGCTAAGCGGATGCAGTGTTTTTATTTTTAACACGTTTTTTTTTGTTGTTTTTTAATTTGTAAAAAAAAACAAGAAAAAAATGGGATAATTTTTTTTTTTTTTTTAATAAAAAAAAAAAAAAAATCTGAAAAATTTCAATAACAAAAAAAAACGCGGAAAAACAGAAATTTTAAAGCTATGCGCACGGGAAGCTGAGACAAACCTTTTTTTTTTCTTCGGCCTTAGCAGGGTTTGCTTTTGATGTCAACAAATAATAATAATTTCTGACCGGCCCTACTCAAATATACTATCTATGGACAAACAACCAATTTGTTCTTTGTAATCGCCAATTCCTATAAAACTTTTCGACAATATCTTTAAGAAAATAAATACATTTATATTACAAAGGTACAAAACTTCTCTGATTTCCTTAGAAAACAATGTGTTTCATATAAACAGAATGCAATTTAATACAAGGAATGCTAGATACTTAACTAAAATAAGTTAGGTGTCATAGCACTCTGACCCTTACTCTAACCCCTATCCTAATCGTAACACCTAATTTTAAGTTTTACCATAACCATAATAACTCTAACCCTAAACCTTATCTTAATCGTAACCCCTAACCATAACACTAATCACTATTCTCTAACCGTAACTCTAACCCTAAACTTCATCATAACACTAACTATAGCTGTGACTGACCATAACCCTTACTCTCACCTTTTACTCTTTTACTTCTAAGCCTTACACCAAACCTAACCCAACAACAAAGTGAATGGGGGAGGGGGCCAAAGTGTCCAGGTACTAGCAACTGACCACGCAGTATTACAAAACCTGTCAAGTAAATCCAGCTTACCAGACAGAAAAGTATTGCATTTTGATTGTTTGTAATGCTGTAAAAATGTAATGTGGAAAAAAACACACAATTTGTTGCACACATTGCATCGTTAATTTAGAAATGATTTGGTTTTTTTATCTTTCTATTATTTATAAATTATACAGAAATATTCAGTGAAGTAAAACTGTGGTCAAATTAAAAATATAAAATATATTTACTTTGACAGATTTAAGGACTTTTAAAGAAGATATTGTGCTTCGTTTTGGTACAGTTTTGGCAAATAAGATTATCTTCAAATAACCATAGAATGTCCAGACCCAAAACCCAATTAATTTGTAGAACAAATGTTTTTTATTCAAGATTTATAACAATTTGGGGGGAATAATTTGGATGAATAACTAGAGTAACACTGAAGAAGACCAAGTAGTTTTCACCACCTGGAGATTAGTTTACATGGATTTTATGACTAAAGTTAAAAAGCTAAAAAAAAATTGACTGACACTCGACCTTCCTATTTTTCACAGTTGAGGGCATCACAACAATCATTTTTTTTTGTGGCTATATTTATAGTTAATCGTCCAATAATGAGTACAGAGCCTTCTCAGTATATAAAACATTTTTGTGGACAAAACCTATTAACAAAACCAACAAATACAATTTATTCTTTACTACACCATGTCCAGATTCTGAGACAACACATTGTTCTAAAAAATGTTTGTTTTGAAGAATCATACATGTAATTAATCCTTAAACACAATAAACCCTCTTATGATTGGAAATGTTCTCAGTCATCCAGTAGTCATAAAATGAAGTAAAAGATTTAATAAATCTAATACTGATCAATCCAAAGGGTCACATCACCTGCAGTACTTACTCAGTACTAGGAGACCTGTGGTAATGGTCGCAACGTCGTGTTGCTCAAAAAAGTAAATTCCCGTATTAGATTTATTTCACCTTTTACTTCAAAAACCATCTTACAATACTGAGAGAGAAAACAGACTTGAAAATACTATTCAGCTATTAAAATATCAACATAATATCAATGGAAACATAAAATATCAGAAACAATCAGCAATAAACTTGCGGCTTACTCTGTCACGTGACAAATAAAGAAAATTTGGCTAAAAATTAAATAAAATGTACATTTGAGCAGAAATAATGAAATCGGCTGATTTGGTTATTTTATGTCTATTATCCCCGGCTATTGTCTATATCCATTAAAGAAATGCTAATGTCGACATTGGAGAATGAATTTCAAACTTTACAAATGGTAGTCTTGACTCTTCTATACAATCAATTATTGTTCTGCATGGATAGACTTACATTGTAAGTCAATACTACCTATTTCTAAAAGGTTATTGATTTTGAGCATGAACTGTTACCATGGAATCCCATGATCATTTAATGTTTATGAATGATGGATTAATTGTACGAAATACTATACAATACAATTACTCCCCCATGCATTTGACTCCTGGCCTGGGGGTGGGGTGAACATTAGAATATGACACTGTGCATATGCATGACCAAGAAAACAGATTGAAAAGGGTGTTTTTTGCAGTGAAGGACACGTCATGCGAGTGGCGCTTTGAGGGTATCAAAATCAACCGTTTCTTTTCAGGAAAAGGGTATACTTGTAAATTTATGCTTAGTGTTAACATCAAGAAAATATGTCCAAAAGGGTGTTTGTCACGTCAGGGTCATGACTGATTGTACATAAACTCGTTTTGAGGTTACGTTTAAAGGGGTACAATTTTGAGCAGAATGAGTGGAAAAAAGTTGTTGGGGGTAATTTTGCTCAAAGATACAACCTGTTTAGAGGTTGTCTGGAACATTTTAGTCAGGCATATTATGTGTACAGTGTCATATCTGAGTGGCCCCCCCCCCCAAGGGTCTTCTGGGTTTCAATTGGGGAATCACCTTTTGCCAGTTAACATTAACATGATGTCACACACCAACTGGGACTTCAGCTCTATTGTGCTTAGTGCAAACATCCAGAAAATGGGTGTAAAGGGGTATTTGTCAGGGTCATGACTGATTGTACATAAACTTGTTTTGGGATTACATTTAAAGGGGTAAAATTTTGGGCAGAATGCAAGGAAAAACATTGTTTGTGGGGGTAATTTTGCTCAAAGGTAAAACCTGTTTAGGGGTTGTTTGGAAAATTTCTGGGAAAATTTAGTCACACATGTGAACAGTGTCATATCTGAGTCCCCCTGCCCCCCGGGACTCCTGGGTTTCAATTGGGGAATCACCTTTGCCGTGAACATGATGTCACCTAACATGATGTCACCAATCAACAATGCTAGTTCACAGGCACGCTAAACTGAACTTATTGTTGATTTGAAAGAAACTAACTCATTGTTATCATTTCAATACCCTACAACCCTCTACATTCTTTGTTTTTTCACGAATGTGTATTATTGCTCTCCGTCAGGATTGATCACTCAACCATGTGACAAAAGAAGAATGAAACTTTACCTATCTATTTCTATGCGTAACGTCATGGAAAAAGGGTGCAATTGTCAGTAAGTTAAATTTTCAGTTAATTTGAGAAATATTGCAATCCTTTGAATAAGGTAAAATTATAAAACTATGAAAAATCATTTGTTTACATATCGATGTTCGTAGCACTGCATGGGGAATTATTGTTCAATTTTGGTAATAAAAGTACAACACTTATTTCAAGTGTAGTTTGAGCCTACTGGATATGGAACCAAAAATAATGTTTCTAATATGGTAGCCACCCCTGCTAGTCTGAATCCGTTCAGACTCTTACCAACGACGCCTCAGCTGTCGGTCAGTGTGGTTGTTGATATAGAGTCTGAAACAAAAAGCGAACCAGAAGTGACGGACTTTTTCGCATGTACACCACTACTGCGTGGCGGTTGTCAGGGGCACGCTACGCGTAACTAAGTGTGAGGCGCAGCATACACTCGCGTGGTGCGTTGCATATTGCCATCAACGCACACTAACA
>JAUMTS010395493.1:0-13772 GCA_032273385.1 Ophiopholis aculeata | reverse complement strand
AAGGAAATGCGGAATACCCGATATTAGATGTTGAGTATGTTGAACAGTATGTTACAGTGTTCATAACATATTTGCTTAGGTTTTATATTAATATCATGTTGCTGGAGTGATCAGCTTAAACCTGTACCTATCAAGTTACAAAGTGTTCATTGCATATGAGGTGATGTTTCTCCATACTTTCATAGTGTTTAATACCTGTCTCGATGTATAATTCAAAGATATATTCTAGTTATATAAATCTCAAAATATTATAAACGCTTTCTTCCATAACGTTGTCAAACGAATTAACCTACAGACAATGATTCATATGCCAATATAAAGGGTATTGTGTTTCAAATACTAGTCACATTTCAAATGATCTATGCGATATACCCTAGGGACTAGTTATCGGGATATAACGATCATACCCTTCAAAAGAACAAGAGGTCAAATGGTTATGTAGACAAGAAAATTATACCTTCCCATGATCTGGATAGGCAATATCACCATATATTGCAGAAGATAACAACCCTCAACACTATACTCGTAATGGATTATATTATTTAAAGCTTACTCTTCTGCAACGAATACACATTCATGTTCATACCTTTTATATTATCACTGATCAAAGCCAATAGTACAAGTGATGAAACTAAAATCTACGTTTAAGCTCCAGGAAATACTTCAAGAGACGCACATTTTCACATTTTCCCAGTTCTATGTAGCTATGATATCGTGCCCTTTTCAAGTAAATGGGTCGGACATGTGAACCGTATTTTAAGACTCAATCTAAACGTTGTTTTTGTCTGGAGATCTTAGTACAGTTTAAGGTATGCATGTTTTATTACGGTTTTCAAATAAAGACTTTCATGTAAAGTGAAAGGATTTCAAATGTAGGACACAATAAAACACATTCATGAAACGTAAATAAAATATTGTAAGGTATCCGATATCCGACTTAAAGAAACTGACCGTTTGTTTCATCACTTTTTTCTTTAAGTTTTTTAGACATGTCACGTGTGACACATTTATGCAGATATCGTGTTGTGTTCAACGAGGTCTAAGGAAACGCGGAATATTCGGTGCGGGTTTTGAAGTATTAGGAACTGTATATTTCATAACATACAGGCGTTGTTTTTTGTGTCATAACAGCATCATTGTTTGACTGGCCGGTGCCAGAATCATGTTTTTGTTCTCTGTCAGATATTGACCTCGGTCAACTTTACAGAGTATATTAATAGATGTAGATGTAGATGCAGATGTCTTATTTTGAAACAATGTTGTCAGTATGATATGCTCAAAGCTGTGCTTATCAAGCTACAATGGGTTTATTACCTAATTATGAGCTGATGTAACTTTCTTAAAGAGGATGTCCTAGGTATAAATCTCATATATAAGAAACGCTATCTTCCATTACGCTGTCAAACGAATTACGCTGTAGACAATGATTCATATGCCAATATAAGGATGTTGTGTTTTAAATACTAGACACATTGCACATGAGCTATGAGGTATACCTTAGGGACTCGTTATACGCTTCAACAGGCATGACAGGTAAACTAGGTCAGAAAGTTGTTCAGACAAGAAGAACATTTTCATAAAGTTCCTTCGAAACATTCCATGATATGTCAGAAAATACGACTACAGTCTGTATTTTACAGAACATGGTAACATTACTATTGCAATGAAGCTTAATAGATTTTATTCTTTAAACTATATATACAAACTTTTCGTTCGCGATTAAACTACGTTTAAAAGGAAAGTGTCAGAAATTGATCATCACGATATTGGCAGTTTCTTGGATTTTGGAAAATAAATATCATCATCGTGGTAGTATATTTGATAGGAATGCCCAGGTCCATATTATGACCTATGCATCGCCCTGTTAGGTTTATTCTGCATTGACACATAATGCACGCGAACGACTTAAAAGTGCTTAACAAACATATTATATGCAAAGGTTAGGGACATCGTCTATAAATATTACTGATATTGTTCTCTGTACCTCCTGATTCAAATTCGTCAGAGGTACAGTGTCCCCTGTTCTCAAAACAATTGATTTTATCTTTGAAAGTAAGATTTGCTAATGCAATATATATTAATAACAAGTATATGAAGCAAAGGTATCAAGAATAAGTCCACAATGCCGTATCCGTTGGCATCGGTCCTTCATATCTCAAGTTCGACTGTCGGGCAGGTACCTTTAGAAATCAATACAGAACCCGACTTCACATTTTACGTTTCACGTCATGTTACAGTATCACACATTGAGCTATCATGCAATTATTATTTGGACAAGTCTGATAAAGGTTGTGATCATGACTGATTGCATTTGCAATAGTCAATTGCATTAAAACAAAGCCTATCTACCTAATAAAATATAGATCACACTGAAAACAAATACTTGAAACCTTAGACAAAGTAATATAACGTATATTTGACATCCCACTAAACGTAAACTGTTGATTTTATCCTTCTGAAAATTACATCATTTTAAAAATCTCTTACCCTTCTTTTAGTCAAGCGCATTAACAAAGGTTGATCGTACTGTGATTCAAAATCAACCCATATTCATCATTACTAACCAAATCTCAATTATATGTGGGCACGTGTGGTCTAGCGGAACAGCGCAGGATTCATAATCTGAAAGTTGCTCGAGTTCGAGCCCCGCTACAGCCAACGTGCTGTAAACCTGGGCAAATTAATTCACTATACTTGCTTCGTTGACCCAAACGCATTGGGTAACTGATAGGTGGAATATCACAATCTAAGCGCTTATAAGTTTGCGCGGGTATTTGGTCATTCGTTGTAAAAAGCCTAGTTTAAGGCGAAATGGTTCTGATGATTTCTTGATAGCAGCGTAATAATAATGGCCTGCGCTTTGAAACCTTTGGAAAAGGCGCATTAAAAAATGCCGACTATTATTATCATTATTAACAAATTACACTAAAATAAGCTTATGTACCAAATACAATTACACTGAATACGAAAATAAGATAGCGTTACATAATGAGATTTAAACTTACTTAAAACAACATATTGTAATACTTTGTAGTAAGTGTAAAGTGGAAGGTAATATGCAGTGTCAGTAAATTCTGATATGTTACCGTTCACATCCTGATTTCAGTTTCAAGAACTTGTTTGACATGTCCTACAAAAGATAGAAATTAACAGGATATTCCGTTAAATCCTCTCAAAGTTTTGAACCAGGTCAAACAAATCGAGACAAAAATGTATTACATTTATGTTCAGGAAATGTATAACTTAATCACTGATCAAAGCAACAGTATAACTGATTAAACTAAAATCTACCTTGAGGCCCCAGGAAATACTTTAAGAGACAAATGTTCTCAGATCTATATTATAAGCTGTAATTACACGCCATTCTCAGTGTAAATGGGTCAAACATTTCCCTGGGAACATTTCTTTGAAAACGCCATTTGGTGAAAATTAAAAACAATACTTCAACAAAAGGAAATTTCTTATGCCTCAAGAAGTAACCTTTCCTAATGCCTTTAACAATGACATACATTTTTACAATGGTTCATTCTAAAATAAATAACGCAAAGTATATTTTGGTCATTTGTGTTACAACCTATTCAACCCTGCAAGACGTCATATGGGTGCACACGTTTGATCGCTGAGCAGCATACATTGGGCTATTCCAGAAATGAATGGCACACCCCCTAAAGAAGACATGGGATTCCCAAATATTTTACCCATATTTGTCAGTGGGAAATCCAAAAATAAATCAACCCTTTTATTAGTCGCAGGGGCAAAGAAGACATGCGAAGTCGAGAATTCCCAAAAAATTAACAGATTTCAGTGCAAAATCCCAAAATATTTCCCGCCTTTAGCCAAAATAGTAAAGAAGACATAGGATTTTCCAAAGCTGTTCTATGAAAAGGGACCAACCCCTAATAAAGACATGAAAAGTCAAAAGGTTGGTAATTCCCCAAAAAAATCAGCAAAAATATGCATGTCTTCTTTAGTGGTATGCCATTAATTTCTAAAATAGCCCGTTGTGAGTTTCGATTTTACAATGTTTTATTACTAAACATGGCTTATAACACAAAAATGTGAGCTGGAGTGATCCTCCTAAATACATATTGTAGTGCATAAAGGAAATACATAGGCCTCATTAATAAACCTAGAAGCATGATTGTGTTACCCTTCAAGACTTCTAACACTCAAAGTTTCTAAATTTGTGTCAGGAGATCTTAGTTAAGTATGCATGTTTCATAACGATTTTCAAATAAAGACTTTATATGAAGTCTTTATTTAACATAAGGTGAATGGGATTTGTTATGTAGGACGCACGAAAAAAGATAATACATAATAATAATAATAATAATAATGTTACATGCTTAAAGCTGTACTTATCAAGTATTAAACAAAGTGTTCATTACATACGCAGTGATGTAACTGTATAGTGTTATCTGTCCAGGTATAGAATGTAGAATGTTATTTTAGTTATAAATCTCAAATATAAGCAACGCATGATGTTAGACTTAATCGCTGATCAAATAGATGAAACTAAATCTTCCCGGAGGCTCCAGGAAATACTTTAAGAGACAAATATTTTCTCTGATCTATATTATGAAGCTACGATTACACGCCATTCTAAAATAAATGGGTCGAACATTTGATACTTGAAGCTAACATACTCAAAGAAACTGTTGCATTAATTACATTTATGTTTCCAGCATTCAGCTAAACAAGATGTTACAAGAAAGAACTAGGATGTGCCAGGTGTTGTAGGGTTTAAATATTGATAATACAGATTAGTTAATTACAACCGTAAATAAACAGGCAAAACCTACTTCATAATATGTGTACGGTCATACCAAAACAATGCATTTGTCTGTCAGCATAGCATTAAACAAGGTTATAAGAATTTAATCAAAAAAACAAAACCATGAAAATATGATAAGATTATAGCTTTGTTGGCATGCATGTAGACCTTAGAGATAGTAAAGAGGTTTTAACATCCACAATGATGGCATGGCCTTGACAGGCTTGTTAACATGTATACCACTGTACCGACAAATGCATCCTTTAAATTTGACTGTACACATATATAGGGCACACTGAAAACACATACTTGAATACCAACATAAAGAAATGTAGGGTATCTAACATCCGACTAAACGTGAACTAACGTTTGGTATCAACCGTCAAAATCTCAGAGACGTGTGGCACATTTGTATCACGATGTTTACACAAATGTGAACAAGAAACGGTGTGTTTTCAGGAAATACCTAAGGAAACACTGCATATCTGGGAAGTGTTGGACGTCTCTTAATTGTATTGTTTTCCAAACAAAAATGCCTCAGTCCTATATTAAAACCACGTTGTAAGCGTAACTCAAAATGATACCATGTGGTTATAACATTATAATAAGCTGATGTGATTTTAACATGTTATCATGGTATCGAATTTAAGAGGATATAAATCTCACATATAGGTAACGATATCTTCCATATAATAATGTCAAAAGAACTACGTTGCAGACAATAAACTATAGTGCCAATAGACCAATGCTTTTCAATAGTCGATGCATTTCACAGTAACTAAGAGGTAAAGCTAGGAAATCGTTTCAAGAGTTAAGAATATGATTATTATCGCAAATCATCAAAGTATTTATTTGATTTTAACAACCATGATAAAGTTCTATTTTTACCAAATACAAGAAAGTACTAATCCAAACTAGTACTATTCTTGCACATATTGTTTCATTCATTTTTGTTTATGAAAGGGAAAAATGTATTTTATAATGACTCCGGTAGATTAACGTTCCATCTAAAGGATGAAAGTTGTCATGGTTATGCATACAACTTACCATTTTACTCTCTCTATTTTTTAAATAAATTATTTTTCAAAAGATACACCCTTTTTATTCAGCCTAAACAGTTTGTTCTGTTGCGGATCATATTATGTAAATTTGTTAGTAAATATAATCTTCAGATGACATTTAAAGTGTCGGTAAAATATAAGTTCATTATCTATGATGATCTTGACACTAGACTTGTTAAGAACTTCCAGGTATGATTAATATACTTCCGCAAAGCTCAATTCTTCATTAAAATATAAAATACGCATGCTTCTTCGTTTTCTCAATAAATATGCAGAGTTATTGACAACGTGCAGATAATATAATAATATACAGAGGTTAATATTGATATTTACGGATTTTATTTATAGCTCTCTAGATTGTATTTGACATTTGTCATCCTAGTTCTAATCTACAAGATATATACATGAGTTTTCAATTCCTGTCTATTTTCTCACTATATATATTATTTTAAGAATAAATTAAGATTGATAACATTGATTTGATGATGTAGAGTAAAACATCAGTGCATCATCAGTGATATAATAATTGGCCATTGTACTTTCTCATCATGTTGATGACAATTTGCACAGCTTGATTATGTAGCAAAAGGTAATTATAGATAGGTAGATTTGTTGTTAAAATATGCAAATACTGATATGGACATTTCCGTAATGAAGGACATGTTTGATACGTGGTTTGTACATAATATTCGTTAACTGACCCAGATCCACCTGAATTGGCTACGGGTTCTTTGTACAATGCAATTGTTAACTGTCTCAGATCCATCTAAATTAGCTATTGTTTTTTTGTCAACGCATTTATCAACTGTCTCAGATCCATCTAAATTGGATATGGGGTCGTTGTACTTCCTCTATGCTTCTTCAGTTGTCTTACTTTGTAAGAGATAACATGTACTGGTACTAATAAATTTGAACAAAACTAAAGCTTCAAAATGTTTTTGAGAAAGTTCGTTTTAATTTGTATTTGGTTTATGATTATTTACATGGAAGTACTTCCTCAAATTTTAAACAAAGATTTCAAATAGAATTTAGTTTTCCAAAACGTTAAAATCGGTACTACCTGTTGTGGTGTTTTGTTTCCAAGTTGACTTTGTATAAATAAAAAAGTCAGTTGTCTGATTAAGAGGCAATTAACGCGAATACGTAGCTGGTTAAACCTTTTCGAACCATTCAAAATAATATGGTCCTTCAATCACTTTTGCATGTCCACTTTGTGTAAAATAAAATAGTCAGTTGTGTTGGGATTTTTATGTCTGGTTGTGACACTTACTGTTCATGATTTTCACCAACTCCAAATTGCCCTTTTCATGTTCAAATTTTAAAAAAAACCTATCTTCCTGTTATTTTGAGGACTATTTTACAGAGAACAGACATTTCCACAATTATCGGACCAGATCAGTCGATCTGCATAGACCCCATAATTTCTACAGATCTTGCAAGAAACACAATTAAAACACAAGGTCCATTATTATGGAACTCCATTGAGTTGATAATTCGTTATTGTAATACAATCAAATGTTTTGTAAAACATATAAGAATTTTCTCATGTTGCAATATTGAAACTATTTACGTAAATACGTAGCTGGTCCAAGCTTTTGAACCATACAAAATAATATCTGTCGTCAATACAATAGTGACAAATACGTGATTGATAAAAGAAGCGAACGGTCAAATATTTTAATATAAGTACTATTCTTTAGTCTCTTACTGAAGTGCTTATAAGACACTTCATGAGTCTTTCAAGGAAAGTGTCAGTAACATATTAGTATATCAGCTATGGTGGTCTTGACATTATACTTGTGAAGAACTTCCACATATAACTTCCAGACTTCCGTAAAGCTTAATTCTGAATCAAATGTAAGACACGCATACTTACTAAATTTGTTTGTAAAATATTATGAGGTTAATATGGACATTTCCGGATTGATATAGCTCTCTAGATTGTATATGACACTTGTCATCCTGATTCTTAACCCAATAGAAATGTCTTGGAGGTCTTTAAATTCCTCTATTTATTGCTTACTATTCATACTTTTTAAAATTAGTAAAATCAGTTGTCATTTGTGAGAAAATTTAAAACTTATTTATAGCGTTCTAAATTGTTTGTGATATTTGTTGTTTGTATCTAATCTATAAAAAGTTGACACGTACTCATTGTAATGGCCGTCTGCCTTTTCATTGTTGATTTGTTACTAGAATATACATCAATAAATAAAACACGTAGTTGTTGTATCGCACCATCGCAGCCTCGAAATGAACATATAACGCTTCAAAAATGGCAAGTACAGGGTTAGATGCGCTGTTTTATCTAAGTTTTGGAGATAATTAAAGCACACACGTAGCTGGGCAAACATTGGAAAAACTTTTGACTATTTTAATAAAACAACCTATTTTGTATGACCGTTTGATTTTATTTCTCCATTGCAATTGTAAACCCCCAAAATTGGACCTAACCTCCCTTACCCTCCAAGAAAAAGGCTATTTTTGGGCCACTTTGTGGGAAAAAGTGGACCTTTCTGGTAATTTTTGTCAATTTTTTTTTTTTGGGGGGGTGCGTCGCACCCCCGCACCCCTGGTTACGGGACAGATCTTACCTCGTTGACTAAAGTCGTCAATAAGTAGTACTTCTGTGACTAACTCAGGAGGAGATCGGTTTAACACGCTATGAACAGTCCGTAGTAGAGTAGACCAGGATTCCTCCGTAAAACAGATGATAATGGATGTCGTGGGAAGTCGATCGGCAATCATCTTGCGTTTGCACCTGTAAGAAAATGATAAATGCTGTCAACTTGTTTTCGCTCTACTTGTCTATATCATAGCTTGTTCAGAGTTGTCTAAATTGTATCAAATTAATTAATTTTCAGCGAAAATCTAGGCTTGAATGGTTTGTTTGTGTCATGTCCGATGCTCTAGTATGCCATTTGGGTATTTTTCTCAACTTAGATATTGATTTGTTTTGGTTCCCCATTCCCTTAACACTTTTGGACCTATGATACTTCTACGCGGTTATAAATCATCTAAGATTTGGTTCACCACCCTATATATGGGCCAATTTTAGTATTGTGAAGACGTCATATTAAATGATGCCCCCAAAGGCATTATAATTATGTCCTCCACAATCGTAAAATTGGACCCAAAAATGGATGGTGGACAAAACCATATATGATTTATTACCGGCGAAATATCAAATAACACGTTCAAAAGTGTTAAGGGAGTGGTAACGTAATGCTCGTTATCTGTTGCACCATATTTCATTGGTAATGGAATATCAATGTGTTGCATTTAATGCAAGAATGTTAATGGTCTGCGTTGATTTATCTATGTAGGAAAAGAATGTTGCGTTGAGAATAATCTTTAATGTCAAATCATACCTGGTACTATTATATTCTCTCGTTGATTATATGTTATAAATCAAAGTAACCTATAATTTCGATCCTGTTTTTCTCATGTATATCACATGAAAGAGTTTATGAAAAGGGTAATGTTACTCAAAATACAAAAGGCGATATGAATCCTATAATGTTAATGATAAATAATGGCCTGTTTGAGCTAATAATGACACTGTTTGAATCCTTGTTTTTATGGGTGTTTTTCTTCAAAATTTGTCATTAAAGATAAACCCGATGCTAGCTTAACATTATAAAAGCGCACACATAATTGGTAATTTAAGCAGTGTTTTTAAATTAAAATACAGTCATTGAAGTCTGTTCACCGTTCATTTGAACACAGGGGTGTATTCTACTTTTGCAACTTTCATATTTTATTCTTTCGAGATTGCATTAAACGCTTGATCCCAAACAATGTACATGTTTAAAAATGTATAGAAGAGTTAGAACATGTAAAATGCTTCTTTGAATAATTAGCATGTGGGTTGATGTTCTCGTAAAACTTATCTTATACACGTGATACAACTATATACAAGCATCAATCACACACCAATTAGACAAGTAAAAGCTAACAAGAATAATCGTGCTAACATTTAAAATATTATATTTGTTTTAAATATTGCATTGGTAATGCATGAATGAAACATTAATGTCTTGCCTTATGTTTAATACAAGCATTCATATTTATTGATTTATCTCTGTAATGCATGAGTGTTGCATAAACAAATTTTAATGTTTATCTTTGCCTGGTATTAAATGTATAAATATCTCGTTACATTATGTTATATGCTATTCTACATTATTATTTAAATTATTTATGATATGGGTTATATTACTTAAAATTAAAAAAAAGGAGATACTTAATCGTATTTTAATTTAATGATAGAAATACGTTATACGAAATATTCATGTTTTTATGATTCAGTTAGCATTATTATGTAAGCAATACTAATATAAAAGCGAAAACATGATTGGTAATTTAAGCCGTGTATGCTATTTACTGATCCAAATAGGTAATCTTTTTGACAAAAACAAGGTAAAATACAATCACTTAATGTGTTTACCATTCGTTTTGAACTAAACATATCATTTATTTCTATAGGAAGCCAGGTGTCTGGTTGCAATAAATATGATAGGATAAAGTTACTCTTTGTTTAAAAAACAAAAACCAATCTCAGACATTATTTGAGTAAAAGATACTCTATAAATCATATTACTTTCATGTAATGCAATTAAAATTTGCACTGAACAAATATGAAAACAAAAACAGGTTTTGTCAATAAAGTTAGTCATGATAAGCATTTTCTAAACTTGTTTTTTTCATGTTATTATTATATTTTCTGGTATTAAATCTAATTTTCATGAAACGGGTATTTTAATGACACGCGTTCTCTCACATGCGATGGCTAAATACTGATACAAATGGAGCTTCTTTCTCTGTAAAGGTTAAAGAGAGAATGTATTATTGACTAAATCATCTTACTGAGGTGGTCTGGTGTCCTTGATGGAGCGTTCTACTGATATAGAGTCACTGACGAACTCATTGAAAGAAGAATGTTTCCAACCCTTTTGCACTAGTGCCCTGTCTTCGGGTTTAGCTCTGGTTCCTTTGCCTTTTTCTCCAGGTGCGTTTGGGTTCCGAGTCTTTGTTGTCATGTCTAGGTTATGTACAAAATGAAATGTCATATTCTGAGGGGAAAAGAAACGACACATCAGAAGATTATTCTGGAATAATGGGGCAAAATATATTCTAGTGGTGGGAAAGAGTATGGAAATGTGTACACTCTAGGTTATTTTAGAAAGTACAAGCAGTTAAATATTGTGTACATATAATGTAATGTATCGATAAATTGTGATGCGTCTAAGACAATATCTGTGATGGAATAGTAATTTATACCAGCACAGTTTGGTACACAACTACTTCGAATCATAGTCATATTTATTATTAGAAGGGAAGTTCATCTGTGTTGGTTGCAAATATTTCGATAGGTTTGGACTTTAGCATTTTAAAGATTCGAGATAAATATTTTGTGTTGTGGGCCAAAGTTTAAACCTATGGAGCTACTGTCAACTATATAAAGAGCAACAATATCTGAATTGCAGCACATGAATACGTAATAAATAAAAGATAAAGTGCTTAATTTGGTGCAATATTTATAACTATATTAGTCATTTTGTCACGTTTTGTGAGTTATACAACATGAAATAAAATATTCTAGGAAGACGAAAAGCATGTTGTTACTAACATTAATCTGGGACAGTGGGACAAATTATGTCCTTGGAAATGGACAAATGCATGGGGAGGAGTTGAGCTATTTAGAAGTGCTCTTTGACAATTCTGGTCGTTTGACAAGTGTGGAAAATAGATGAAACATTGTAAAATTGTAACAGTGTGTATGTGAGATGGTTTACCAGCCTAGTGTCTATTTTGTAGACAAAATTGTTTAGTTACAAAAACATGATGGGTGTATTGAAGAAACCTATAATTCTAAGAATTACACATTAAAGAAGAAAACTAGTGAAATTTAATCTAAGAATTATGTGTTAAAGCTTGATTGTAAAGATGAAATATACTAGATAAGGGTCTCACTCCACAGGATGGATTTGAACACACATACTGTGAAATATATCAGTAGCAATTTCAAATTTGCAACTGTTAAATGTGCATTTTAATAATAACTCGTTAGATTAAATAATAATAACTTTCAGGACTATGTTTGGTAATTCCTTACATATTATAACACCGCCAAGATGACATTATATGAAGTATGATTTAAGGTAAACAACAAGATCTATCTATGTAAGTAATACATTTTGCCTAGCTACATTAACTAAGCTATGGTACACGCGATCACATTAATTAATTAACCCTCACGCGTTTTTATTAAAAATGTCAGACATAATCTGTCTATATTAGCGTTCGGTGAATACAATCCGATCGATAGGTTTGCAACAGGAATTCAATTAACATATTCTTTTTTGGGCGCTTTGGAATGATTGAATGACCAGGAAACCAACAGACGACATCTGTTTAGAGAACAGGAAGTATATATTTATAGATCTTTCAATTTTAGATGAGATATGACCTTCAACATGAACATGGTGGTTTCATAAGTTCATAATGATCATTGCTGGGTCTTGTTTGATTACATTGTTCTACGATGTTTATACTTCTTGTGAATATTGAATTGTTATGAACAATTTCAAAAGATGAATCACTAACAGGTTGTGTTGTGGAGGTCGTGGTTCGCACGTATTATATTGAACAAACTATATAATACATAGACGAAGCAACATGATCGATATAATCACTACCTGATATTCTATGCGTCCACTTAATTTCGATTTACTAAGGGAAAAAACTGCTTCAAAGAAATTTGATCTACTCAAATACAATTGGATTATATAACATTATACAGAGAAAGGATTGGAACTTTAACTACTTATTTTTTAGATTTACTGTATGTTAACCAAATATGTAATTGAACAGCTCCTCATTAATATGATATATAACATATTAATATTATGATAATAAAATGGGTTAATTGGTGACAGTAATTATGTTCACAAACACACTTACGAAAATATCATTTGAATAGTTTACCGTTCATGTGAATCATTCATACCCCATTTCTGTATGAAACTGTCCTTTTAAAATTATATTTTGAACCATTTTGTTCATATGCATAAGACACATATCGTTTATTCATATATTTGAAATGTTTTTCTTCTCGTGTCAATTGCACTGATAAACTGAATTCAAGGACTAACTTTCTTAAAACCATTTAAGCTCAAGAAACAATATACACTTCAGTTAAACAACTGATTATGTGAAGAATATTCTAATCATAAGAAAGGAAACTGATAAGTACCTTTTAAAATGAAAAAGTAAAAAACTTTTGAGGACCTATGCCAGACTTTGGGTAAAGAATGTATACACATGTATATTAAAAATAAAGCTGTTTACTTAAGAACAAATTACAAGTAGGTTTTACAAAGACTTATCGCGTAAGAAGCACAGTATCTATCTATACTTGTAAAAAAAAAAATTGTGTTTGTTTGTTTTTTTGTTTGTGTGTTTATTCATTCATTCATTTATTCATAAAAGGTTTATTAACACAATTGTCATAGCAGAATAACATCTGAATTGCAACAGGATAAAAACACGTATAAATCTTAAAATACAATTGCACAAGTCCATCAATAATTAATAAAAGACACATTCAAGAACAGAAATAAATGACCACACATTGCATACACACCTCACAGACCACTCCACACCCACCTGGCATATCTTCTACACACACCTACATGCCCACATCCACCCACACACAGACAGAAACAAATTATGCCCAACACTCACCCACCATATCCACATACATTCAAAGCTACTCACATTAAATAAATTTAAATGATCACGATATTATACACAGCTGAAAGGATAAAATGTGTGCACAGGATACAATTTGAAAACCTACAATTGCCCAGTTCATTGCATTAAAAGAGCAGTATTAAAAACACTAATGAGTCTTATTCCACAGATCGGCCATG
>JAUMTS010394382.1:0-13775 GCA_032273385.1 Ophiopholis aculeata | reverse complement strand
AATACACTCTAATACTTCAACAAAAACACCCAATTGCCCAAATTAAAACCCCCCAATTTCCTAAATTGGACAATTTTTTAGGATAATTTCCTCAAAATACACCAAATTGGTAAAACTTCGGCGCTTTCATCTGTGCTGTGATAAAAACCTAACCATCGCTATACCAACATCGCTGAAAAGGCACCAAACAGGCAGGCGCATATATAGTACCATGTATTTATGAGGACCTGCTACCGCCAATAAAAGATGTGAAAGACGTAAGGAATGCCAGTTCTGCAACTATACATAATTTTGTAACTTGTTGATATAAAGATAACATGAAGATTTCCAGTCATACAATAGACTGTGATAAAACATGCCCGAAAAATGCAATCATAGTCAAATAACAGATGTGTCAGCAATTTGGTATTTTATCTCATTTCACGCGGCATAACTAAGGGCTTCAAATAAGCGAAGCCCATGTGTGACTTTAATGATGTTGAGCTATTATAACCGGACCTGAATTTTTGAAAGGCAAAACATGTTCATTTCAGAGTCTCAAGAGTTTTTGTAATCACATTTTTTTTGAATCCGTATGTTGCTAGACATATTTTATTCAGAATGTTGTTCAAGAATTAGCACTTGAAACATAGTGAAACCGTAGTTATCAGCAAATAGAATAGATGTAATGACTATTTGAACAACAATTTGTATTGCATTGTATTTAACACTGTCGCCTGTTCAAAGTTCTACACTTCGATTTTTACGGTACTTATTTCGTTAAACCAAACCTGAAGATTACATCTTCCGGTTTGGTTTAACGATGTATAAAAACGATGGAGTAACATCCGATGTTGTACTAATATTGCATGTCATGTACGATCATCGAGGCATACTTGGAATTTTTATTGAGCAGGAAATGGGTTTATCTGCAGTTCAAGCGGTGCAAAGATTTCAAATACATTTATGAATGATAGGAAGCCTGCAGAAATAGGGCAAATGCGACACATTTGTTACCGTAAACTTGTTGAAATGTAGCAAATGAACGCCTCTTGGCTGGACAATGTCATTTGGAACAAAGACTACGTAATGATTGTAAGAATTTAGAAAATGTGAAGCTAATGCAGATATGTCTTTTGAGAAAGTCATTGGGGATAATGAAAACTTGTTGAACGTATGATAAACTGAGCTGCATGATTGGCAAAAGTGCATAAAACTACATCAATGAAAATGTAGTCCAAACCGGAATACAAAATCCATATGAAATTTTGGCGAAATGTACCCGTATCTCACACGTAGTGAAATTAATGTGCTGTTCAATACAACAGGCTAAGATTAATGTGGCTGAAGTTGCCCCTGAAGATATTTGCAAAAGAACATATATCTCGAGAAAAAAATAGGTCGAAGTTAACATCTGACTAACCAACATCCTATATGGATAAGATGGATATAAAGAGGGGACAAGACATTTCTACTTAAAGTAGCATGAATCGGCTGATGTCCTTAAGGAAAATTAGAAGTGTCGAAGGTACTTCCTGTGTTCAAATATTTTCTGATTTTTACTTCGTAAATACACAACGAAACCATATGTATCAGTCTTTCAATCGCACTTGAAGCATTAAATTCAGAGTAACGACTTCTAAATCCCTAGTTTTATTGAGTTCTGATTATATTTCACCACAGATAATCAATTCTGTTTTGTTTATCTGTGATTTCACTTATCTGCTTCGAAGTAGGCTAACAAAGTGTTATCAATTAATCTACACCTTGCTGGGTTTGATGAGAAATAAATGATGGCCTTAACATATTTCTCAAAGGCTTGTTTTCTTTCTTTTCTGACAATCAAATTTGCCAACTTGTACGTGTCTTTCATATCTCTTAATATCCCCGGGCTTAATATACGCAAGTATCATCGTATTATTGCTTCCTAAAGATGTTCTAAAGATGCTCTGGGATGTTTTAATGTTCGGAAATGTATGATGCACTCCAAGTTGGTTGTACGTGTTTCTGCGATGAATCTTTATGTCATATTATTATGGTGAGTTTTAGCTAGTTTCAAGCAGAAGGTTTATCAAACAACGGATTACGACTCTATTCAAGTCTAAGATACCTTTATAACACATTTGAAAAATGTGCATTTTATTGCACAAAAACGTTTCTGGTTTCATTAGTATTCCATTGAAAAGTGTCATAGATGCAGATCAGATGTAGATTTAAAATAAGGTTTAGTCTCGAACCTGACACCCTAACATGCATTTTAAAATGGCAAATCGATTAAATAAAATATAATAATCATTTTTTTCAAATTTCTGATAAAGATAATGCTCTTTTTGTTGATTTTCAAGAACTATTTATATAAAAAAGTGTTTGCACGGGTACTGATTTTGGCAACACATTTTTTACATTATGTGAGCCTTGATTCTTTACAAAGACACGCAGTAAAATACTGAATGAGCTATAAACTCTTAACACTCGCGTGTAAAATGTAAGTACACATTTAACAAAGATACTTTGAATGTTACCTCTAGCGAATGGTACAACATTCTCAGATTAACCTAAATTGAAAATCTCTCGGTGCACTGATACGAATGATGTGAAATAAAACGTGTTTGCAACATGGGTGCCGGTTACGTAAATGATTTCTTCTACGTGACATTTGAGGAAGAAGTTTAGGACGACATAGTCCGATTGAAACCTCATAGTATTTAACCAAACAGTCTAGATGCGCAGACGCACTGGTAATTCTTATTTTAATTGCTTTACTTCTTAAAATGTATGCACGGGCTTTAAGTCTCGTGACCAAACCTACACTAACTTTTACTGAATTATTAAGAAAGATAAGAAAGAAAGGCTATATTCTTTTTTTTTTAATTCTTTAAGGAACAAATAAAGACATCAGGAATGCCAGGTACATTGATATCGAGTGTGTAATAAGTGAATCAACTATTTTCAACGTAATTCATGTAATTCAACTTAAAATTATACTTATTAATTTTGTCACATGCCCATTTAAAATGGAGGCACAAGATATCACACCGTTGCACCATGTCTGTATCAAAGGGTTAAACATTCTCAGGTTAAAATAAATTGAAATCTCTCGGTGCAATGATACGAATGATTAATAGAAAACGTGTTTGCAACATGGGAGTAAGTTACGTAATTGAATTCTTCCTCGTGTCATTTGAGGAAGTGATTTAAGACAACATAATCCGAGATATCTCATAAAATGTTAGCAAACGCCCACATTTATACCCTGTATGCTCATTTGGAAATGCATGTGTTGGAGATGTGTTACAAGAGCAATAGCGCGCAAAGATACGTTAACGCTTTCATGGAATTGCTATGGAACCATCAGCAACAACAAGAATAATACCTGCCGATATCGGGTGGGTCTGTTACTTTGAGGTTAAGTCTATTTTGTTGACCATTATGATCCGAAAGAGAAAGAAATTTAGAACAACACAATCGGACGGAACCTCGTAAATTAGGTTAAAATTTAATAAACCAACAGGAAATACACATTTTCGCTAATTGCAACCAGTATGTTCATTTAAGGATGCATGTTTGTGTCATGATCAAATAGCTTTGATTAAATTATCATGAAGAAAAAAATCACAGCAAAATGTATAATACGACATTTTACATATACCGAAAGGAAAATGTTTTCAGGGGAAAAGTATAATATGATTTTTTCCCAGAAAAAAGATTTGGGTAAAATGGATCAGAACTATTGGTTAAACCTATCAGAAGCAATATATTGCCTTCATTTAAATGAATAAAAGTTACATTTTTTAAGCTTTCCTATTATACCAAAACTAAATTTTAAGAATTATTACAAGTTCATCCTGAATTTATTCCGTCTATTTTTCACGAAAACATAAGAAGACCAAAGATACACAGTGAAAGGGATTGTAAATAACTTATTGGCTGCAAGCTTGCGATTGTAAAACAAAGGGTATTTCATGTGTGTTTTTCTGTTTCCTCCCTCACGAGTTGGAAATGAAAAGAACTAGACCCGGGGTACTAGATAAACTTGAAATTAAAACCGTTATCGTTGAATCCGTTCCACAATTGTCAGGTACTGTTGACTTAGTAAGATCTTGTTACAAGGGAGTGTGGAGACAACGTTATATCGGATGACCACAATCATACACATTTGGCCTTATATTGGAGAAGGATATGCACAAAAACAGTCAAGGTACTACAATATATTTTTCAGTTCCAAAAATTGATATGTCAAAAAAGCATTAGGGAGGCAATAATATATTATGACAATTATGATCAAATATATCTACGCCCTCACTAAATGCTATATACCTATCATCAGCTTTCGCGATAGTGACGACGGTTATTAAAAAAGGCATCCCGCAATTATGTGGGGAGAGTCATCCAGAAAAAAAACCCCATTAATATATTGTACTGGTTTGATAGTTAAGTCATTAAAAACAACAAATACCAAATCAACGTTGCAAGGAATTGTTTATTGTCGCACATGGTCAATGGAACAAAGAATATACCTTATGATGCATAATTTGTAAATGCAAACCCAGAAACAATTTAAAATTTGGAAATGAGATTTATTGTGTACATGCACATTGAAATTCAAATTAATATTAAATGTGTTTTAAAGGTTTAAGAGACTTGAGTTTAGCCAAGATCTGTTGTGTGATAAACCTCCTAATCTAAATTTAAAATAATAATTTGACAATAATCTTCATCGTACAACTACTTCAAACGCCTCAAACTTTCACGAACATTAAGAATCCCCTGAGCACTTTTCTTATACGGTGGTGCTTGCGTCTATCACTGGCGATATGAAAAACACATTGACTATTGTCTGTGATTGTACAACTTAAGGCAAATGTGGGCAAGAATGTCAAGACTCACATACTGAACGAAATACTGACACTGTTGAAATACATATCAGATAAGGTGTTAAGTCTTTGAGATATAGAGCAAGTGCACCAATGTCGTGGCATTGAACTCATCAAAGTTGATGATGATTTATAACAACCATGCTACTACTAGCTAGTTCTAGTAGCTAGTTCGCAACAGGTTGGAGATATTTAATTAAAGCTAAATCCAATTACGAGTTATATAGAATTTGTCTTCTAATTATGATTATATGTCATAAACAATATTTTATGAAATGAATGAAAACTAGATATACATGTTTTCGTTGCTTTAATTAGGGGAACATTTGATCCATCGGATGCAGGACAACGACATCAAATGCTAAAAGACACGAATACATGTTTTCTATATAAAAATAATTCTAGGGAAAATGTAGCTTTAAGCAATCAGTTTATCATGCAAAAGAAATAAAATCAGATTACAACTAAACTAATAAATTGTACCATATATAATAAAACACACAGGACTATTGAAAGGTGTTTCATTTGGTAATTAAACAGTCTTATTTCCTGAAAATTGTTTTCTCCAGAATTTTTAAACGCTTTGCGCACTTGTTCTTGTAGTCGTTGACAATCGACCTTGGAGTCAGGAATCCCAGTATCTCCCGATTTGGCTGCTTAAAATGCCACTTCGTAAACAAAATCCTTAATGGTTAATTTTCTTTATGAGAAGTCGATGCTTTTCCACCTGACGCCATAATTAAATGTCCACGAGATTCCAGGGACTTCCACGACTTTGAGAGTTACCAATTCACAAAAAAGTGCAAAACTTGGTAGAATTTTTACTCCTTTATTTTCCTCTTATTTTAATCCCTGCCCTCTTTGGATGGCATCCAATACCTCCCGCACCCTCCCATCTCTGGAAAATGCTAAGATACAATTAATTTAGGATATAAATTCTGCGGTGTTAAAATTTAGATATTAAAGTGCTCTATATTATCACTCTAAGATGTGTGTAGAGTGCTATATATTAGCACTTTGGTTAGGGAGACTAAGTTGCAACTCTCATGTAGTCAAATGAAGATTATAGCAAAACTATTACCAGCAAACATGTGTGTGCTTGTTTACCTTGAACCAGTAATAATTCAAAACCGACCACGGGTGGGAGTACATCAATTTATGCACACGTTATTCAACCACAAACTGTTTTGCACTCTCATTTAACACTGCGCAGTACTCACTGGTCAAATTTCTACATCGTAAACCCAACCGGAAGGTGTATACAAAATGATGAAGAAAATCTCATATCGTACGTATGGTATGTCATTTAAGATCACAAAGACATACTTAGAATTATATTGAGCAGGAAATGGGTATGCAGTTTAATCCTCAACAGTGCGAATACTTCCAAATATTTTAGGAATTTATTTGTAGCTGTAAACCTTTTGAAATGAAGCAAATTAACGCACTTTCGCTAGGCAATGTCACTTTGAACAAAGATTTGGGAAAGTGTTGGCATAATTTAGAAAAAAAGATCGAGACACTTTAAATCTGTCATTTGAGATAATGCAAGCGTAGCGAAAGTTTAATTGGGGAGTAGTATGTTAAAACTTTATAAAGTATCATAAATAAAATACATAATTCGAAGTAAAGATATCTTTTCAACACAGGGTAAGTGAGAAAGCCTATCAAGAAATCAACACAATTTCTAATACCATAAAGACGCAATCTGGTTGAGAATTTAATGCATATAGTTCGCGGCCATTGTTCCAAATTACATTTTGTAATCAAGGGGTTTAAATTATGTACATGTTATGTTGTTAGTGTATTTAAAGTGTCAAAATATCTACTATTACCACATTTCTGCAGGCTTGTACATGATGTGTCATTAATTTCATATTCTTGTAAACATTTACCATATTTTTTTAAATAAGTCCACCTGGATTGTTGTAAATAATAATACATAGATTCTTCATGACAAATCCAGGTAAAAAAAAAGTAAAGATGTTACTCACATTTTTTGTGACGTTTCAGCGCTAAGCTAGCAGTTTCTTCGGAGTTACAATATGATCCACTCATCTCGCTCCTTGTATAGGCGTTGGTAGCTACTGTTGAGTGCGTTCTGAGGACGAGTTTATCATCTATGTTGTGTGAATTGGGTTGCCAACTAAAGAAGATACCAACCTAACGGTGAAACGTCACTAAAAATGTGTGTAATATCTTGAATCGTACGATTTCAGATATTACTTGTGTGAGCGAATCTGTAAATTGGTCGTACTGTAGTGATGATCCTTGTGATAATATTCGGGGCGGGCGGGAATAAGCCAGAGGCACAACTAGGGTCATCGGCCTGTTAACTGTTCTCTCTCTCTCTTTTTAAAGAATCTAATGGAAAAAGTTGAATTAGATATTGGAGGGAAATTGAAATATAGTCATACAATTTGGGATAAAGTCGTGATCCATCGAATTTGGTTAAAATGACATGTTTTAATGTGACGTTGTGACTGTTGTCGTTGACAAGCCTCAGAGTTTTGCCACTAGACGGTTTTTTAAACATGCAGTCAAGAGCTCTTACTTTCGGTAAGTAGTTCCACTTTTTACGTGCATATAGAACGGATTCTATGTCAGGATTCTTCGGCTGCTATCTCCAGGAACTATAATGTGTTGCTCTAAAAGCCTTATCCCCTTCGCTTAACAAAGTTTTTTCTGTAACACAGTTTATCAAGGGGGTGGTTGCTACCCCCTACGAACTTAACCAAACCTCCCCAGATATGCCTATTAGGTACCATGGTATAGGTATGGGTCTTAGCTTTCCATACACACTAAAAAAGTACAAACACCAAATGTATGACGTCATTGTGACGTCAAATATTGTGACGTCAAATTTGTCAAAAATCTCAAATTAAGCGATTTTTAGTTAAATATAGGCAACATTTGAATTTTGAGCCAAAAAGGTTATGTTTGTTGAATTTCCCCAATTATTTGGGATATAAAAAAGAAATACCATTTCTAACATATAACAAAATTTCAGAAAATAATGATTTTTAATTTTCTCAGGTGGCAACCTCCCCTAACCTCGGACATTAACGGCTCACCCTACCCCGACTACCCGACCTAAGGTGATCTACTAGATTTTTCCCTGTCAAAATGAGTGAAAAGGATGTAAAAAAGATTATCTACAAGCCCGAGGTAACTTTCTTTTGCGTTTTAGGGCTACCGAGAAAATGTCGCTAGTGGATGGAGTGCCCCTTCTTGGTAAGACTAGGGTTAAGGAATGATTGACATATTTCTAGAGGTTTGAAGGTTACACGACTTTGTGACCGAACATTATGCTTGTGTCCGTCAGTTTTTTTTGACCACTTCTTTTGTTACATTTGTAAATGATGTCGTTAACTCTTAGCAAATATAATACTAATAATTATTATTATAACCAGCTTTTATATAGCGCAATTTCTGAAAGATCACAGCAGTGTTGCCTATTATTATTACGCTGCCGTCAGGAAATCGTCCAGTCATTTCGCATTAACTAGGATGGCTGTAAGGCCAATGCGCTCACTCTATCTGCACTTAAATTGTAATATTACCCATTACAGCTACCCAATATTGCTCGGGTCGACGAAGCAATCAATATTAAATTGTCTTGCCCAAGGACATAAACACGTTGGCCATTTATTAATGCTGTTTAACGTTTCCAGTATTAAGAATGTTTTTCCCCTTAAATTCAAAGAATATGCTGCACATCGTGCCTGGGCTTTGTTCCATCGGACATTCCTCATCAAGGGGGCGTTAATTTGCTTTATTTCATCGAGTTTACAACGACATAATTTGTCTCATTTGCCCCATTTCTGCAGGCTTTTACCGGACGTGTTATTTATTCCTAATACATGAGTGGCATCCTTGTAACGTTGGAGGTTTAAACTGCAGGCAAACCCTATTCTTGCTTCATATAATTCCAAGTATGTCTGGGTGTGATCGTAAATGAGAGGCAATAATTACGATATCAGAGTTTTCATCATCGTATTTTAAACATCATTAAACCCAACGGGAAGTGGGCTTAACGATACAGGTTCCGTGAAAATATCAGAGTAGAAACTTAAACAGGGAGCAATGTTAAATGCGTGTGCAACACAATTTGTGCTTATTGTTATTGCTTTTTTATGTTTAGGATATTAAGATATAATCAAAACGAGTCAACAATTGAAATAGTTCATGTTTTAAATGCATGATTCTAAATAAAAAAATAGTATATAACAAAGTTCTTAATCCAACAATAACATAATTGTCGGTTCTAAATGAGAAAAAATATAGAAAACCTTAAGATTAACATGTTTTGTTTTGATTCAAAATTATTATAAGTTGCTTAAGTGGCATTCCTGACGATTTATCACATTTGTGTTTGTCATATTTTATGTCATGGAGGTCATTAGTAAGAGGGAGCAAAAACCCTGGTTTTTAGAAACATTTCCCGTTAGAGCCAAAGTAACAGTTTCTATTTTATATGCTTATTTAGTTGAATATTTGTGCTCAATCTCAGTAACATTCCGCTTAGACAACAGCGCCCCCACGTGATTAGTTGGGGCTGAAGAAAATCAAGCGAATGCTGACAAGAAAGCTACTCCAGGAAAGCTTTTTCGATAAATTATAAACTTTAAACTTAGATTTATTTTGTTACCACTTTGGTCAAAAGTCATTTGTCCCTGTACTACTCCCACCTGTTACGCCATTGTTATGCTACTATCTCTTGGAGGTATAAAGACAAATAAGTCTACTGTTTTTAATGCAATACGCGCGGCTCATGAATACATTTTACAAATTGTAAAGCCCAAAGATATTTGCGAGAGAAAATAGCTTTGTCGCTACTAGAAAACACCGAATATCTCGTAAGAACCAGGTCGAAGTTAACATTTAGATCCGTTTTCCTGACTAACCAAAGTCCTAGTTGTGTAACAATTTATGTAGGTACACTGCCTAATGTCCTGAAGACAATAACGAGATGTCGAAAGTACTTCTCCGTTTTCAAAATGATCTTACATAGCATAACACACATAAAGTAAGTAAATATATAAATATTCGTAATAACCATTGATATCAATACATCGTGGATATAAGACCCAAATCATTGCAAACCAGAAATTAAAAGACCGTGATTTGTGTCAACTGTGTCTTTCCTTATTTTCTGGCACCATGATGTTTATGGACATGTTTCACCCAAAGTTTTAGAGAGAAGAAAGTAGAAAATTACTATTCTTGGACATACATCAGCTGTGTAAAGATTGATAAAGGACTACTTATTTCATTTTTCTCTCAACGGTTTTAAATACTAGTACTAATGTACTAAATTTTTCTTTCAAAGATTTTAAATACCAATCAAAATGTAAAGCTTTCTTTTGTATCTACAACGTTGTTATTAGATTTCATTAACCTGTTACGAAATGGGAAACTAGAGTGTGATCAATAAATCTACCTTTTTCTGAACTAAATGGCACAAGGCCGTTGTCATTACCCTGTTTCCCACATGCTTAACACAATCATGTATGCGGACATGTATTACACAGCAGCATTGTGTTCGGTAGCAGACTATTTTAACATTTCTGCCCACAATGCCTTTTCTGTCTTTATTCCGAACCATCAAATTAGGCAATCACAGACGATATTGTACGTGTCTTTCATACCTATAGATTGACGCAAGTATAACCGTATTATTATTTCTGAAAGTACTCTTGGATGTTTCAATTTTCTAGTATGTTTAAGGCATTTCAAGTTATTCTACGTGTATATCAGCGAAAAAGACGTATCATACCAGTAGTATTATTTTGATTTTGAATCTAGTCCTGAAGGCTTATCACAAAACGGTTTTTACTCCATTCAAGTTTTAGAAACACTGAAAATACTTTCAAGGCGAATCAGAATGTTCAATGTGCATTACAATCGCACAAAAAAATAACATAAAATGGTATTTCAATTTCTGATAGAGATTATGTAGTTTTCTTTTGATTTTCAAGAAATCTAAACAAATAAAATGTGTGCTTGAAAACAAATAATGGACAGTATGTAAACCCTAATTCTTTTACAAAGCAAAGCAGTGAAATCATGTATGAGTTATAAAGTCTTATATCCCGCGTGTAAAATGTAGGTACACATTAAATGAAATGCTGTTGCACTTTGCCTCCATCGAATGGTACAACATTCTCCGATTAAACTAAAATGAAAACAACTCGACACAATGATACGAATGATGTGAAATAAAACGTGTTTGCAGGTTACGTAAATAGACTCTTGCTCGTGTCATTTGAGGCAGACGTTAAGGACGACATAATCCGATTGAAACCTCATAGTATGTAACCAAACAGTCAAGATGCGCAGACTCACTGGCAATTCTCATTTTAATTTCTTTACTTTTTAAAATGTATGCTGGGGTTATAAGTTTCGAGACCAAAGCACACTAAATTTAATGGAATTATTAAGAAACAAAGGCTATTTTATTTGTTTAACACCCTTAAGACATCAGGAATACCAGTTACAATGATGCCTCAACCGAAAATATCGAGTGTGTAATTGAGGACGCTTTATAATCAACAAATTTCAACGTATTTCATGTAATTTAGTTTCAAGCGAAACCTTTTTAAATTTGCCACATGCCCCATTTAAAATAGAGGCACGTGATATCAAACCGTTGAAACTTCTCTGTATCAAAAGGTAACACATTCTTAGGTAAACTAAATTAAAACTCTATAATTAAAAACGAATGATTTAAAAAAAAAACCTGTTTGCAACATGGGAATAAGTTACGTAATTGAATTCTCCTCGTATCATTTGAGAAAGATATAAAAGACAACATAATCCGATAGAAATATCATAATATGTAATCAAACGCCCACATTTATACCCTGTATTCTCATTTGGAAATGCAGGTGTGGGTTACAAGAGCAGTAGCGTGAAAAGATACGTTAACGCTTTCATGGCATTGTTACGCTTTTATGGCATTGTAATGAAACCATCAGAAACAACAAGAATAATACTTGCCGATATCGGGTCTGTTTCTAAATCGGAAGCATTCCCATCAGTGTAACATAAATTAAAGTTTATTTTCCTTCTTGAAGTTATGACGCAAATTGGAAAGAAATTTAGAACAAGGAAATCGAGCAGAAACTCGTAAAATAGGTTAAAATTTAATTAACATTAAAAAAAGATTCTCACTGATTTCAATTTTCTACCGGTATGTTTATTTTGAGATGCACGGTTGCTCGGTCGAAACCAAATATATAATGGCTTTGATGAAATTAGCATCAGCCATACAAGATTAATATTACAACATCTTGCCTGTATTCAAAAGGAAAACACTCTCAGGTTGAGGATAACTTAAGATTACGTTAGTAGTATCTCCTTTTTCTTTATAATTGCAAAGTCACAACGTTACACAGAATCTAATTCACTATTTTTACTGAAAATTTTGCTAAAGAGCTATACAATAATAAAACTTAAAGTTTATTTCAAGTTTTTCTTTGTACGTCTTGAATTTACTAGAACCATTTATTCTGATTATTATTATTATTTCGTCATAAAAACACCCAGATTCAATGAAGCACAGTAACGAGATAATCAAAGTAAATGAGTTGCACTTGTAATATTACTACTTGTAATGCGATAAAATAAGTTTAAAACAACACAATTCAATTTCCATTGTAAGTTTTAATTACCCGTTTAGATAAAAGTGTGTAATCATCACACGACTATGCGTCACCTGAAATTATATTCCTTTTAATGTTTTTAAGAAGCGTCACTAAACTAAATCTACTTTCTCTTTGTAATGTCTATTCTTATGAAAATAAACACCAACAAGCGATACGACGAGCATAAGTTTAGGATTAAGAACATCAAATTTATATTTTTTATAAAATCTTCCTACGCACAATCCATTATTTCATTCTTTCATACATATCCATATTGTGTTGTCACATTTTTGTGTTGTTCTGGCTACCTGTGGAATACTGTCAACTGATTGTAATCTTGTATAAAAGCTGTGTAATAAAAAGCGAGATATAAAATTAAAGCTAACTGTATTTACCCATGATATTTGAAGTATTTAAAACAAAATACGTGGTTGTTATTTATCCATAACCGAAATTAGCACACATGAGAAAGGAGGACAACAATATTCCAAATGTAGTTATAACTTCATAGTCTGTTGTTTGATCTTCCAGCACATATCAACTTTGATAGACCATTACATTTAGGGGCTGTTTTCCTTAAAAGGCTTATTCTACTGCCAATAATTCCAATCTCATCTCATCTCATCTGTTAGGTTAGCAAAACGTCACGAGGACACACCACGCTATATTGACCGTTTGGATAGTGCAACGTTTTTAATTGTTATTTTCTCCCTCCCCACTTCCGTAGTGCTCCTTGACATTATCTTTGAAAACATTTAAACTGGTGCTGTTGACTACGAGTTCTGGTAATTGGTTCCAATTTAGAATAGTGGCTGGGAAAAAGGATTCTCCTCAATCTGCTAATCGCTGGGTTTGACATTTTTGGTTGTGTCCTCTAGTATTTCTAGTTGCCCTCGTAGCATAGGAGTCAATAGGCAGTTTGCGATTTCCCACGTTTAGGTTTGCGTATACGAGAACGCGTGACATTCAGTGCGTACGTACACGTTTACGTAAACATAAACGTGTGTCCATTAACACGTTGACTGTTTTGCCATGGAATGCGCCTAACCGATACTAAAAATAGTTCAGATCACATTGACCAATTTGAGTTTCTTTTTAGAGTGAGTATTTCAGCTTATTTGTACATGTCCAACACAGCCCCATTCCAATGTTTATTATGAATATTATTGTGGTCCTACAGCTACAAAAAACAATCATTTATATTAAAACGAATCCCAATTGCCCGCCTAATTGTGCTCATACAACGCTCTCTGGCAACACATGAACACATTTG